>VNKC01003332.1:0-107552 GCA_008042775.1 Drosophila pectinifera
GCGATTTTTCAATGTTCTGGCAGCTAAAATTACCTGAGTTGGCAGTCCTTCTGCTAGCAACAAGTTTCACCTTAGCGATTTTGTCGCTAGATCTAGCCACTTCATGCTTTTAGCCAAATATTGTGCCATTTTAAAGATTTATTTTGTGGCGGTTGATAGTACAAATTAACATTAATGACTTGAAAACTTGATAATTTGAAGACTTTTAACATTTTTTTACGTTTTCAGAAGCTTTTTTTAAGTTTCACTTAAGTCCTAAGCCTTATTTTTTACCGAAACGAATATATATACATATGTATATCAATAAAAAAAAAAGGGGAATTACTGTCTAGACCCTTATTTAGCCATTTTTCAATGTTCTTGCAGCTAAAATAACCCGAGTTGGCAGACCTCCTAGCAACAAGTACATAACAGCTGATCGTGCGAACGTGTGTAAAATATTAGCTATTTCATTCAGAGAAATTTTGGAGTCGGTGAATGAAAGAAACGATTTGTAGACTCTAGCGACAGAAAACGGTGCACAAAATGGACAACACAACTTTGCCCGGTCCGGAGATGAGGTTGGAGCTGCTGGAAAATCACATATTTATTGGAGCTTTCAAAATCTCTGACAATGTATGTCTGGACGAACTAGCTGAGTTGACTAAAAACTTTACGAAGGAGGAACTGCGCCAATTCTTGTTGAAGGCATCCATTTGGGCAGTGACTCGTTCCCCCCCTATTGATCCTAAGGACTTGGTGGTCACTCTAGAGGATTTTTTCGCGACTTTTAAGGAAATGGACCCGAGATTTGGGGTGCAAACTGAGAAACTTGAACATCTGATGCCCGGTGGCTTCTTCGATTGGATACGCCCGGATCAGCAGATGGAATCCAAGCCAGATGACCGTGAGTTTGAGAACGCTTAAGTTATAACCGAAGAAATCAAGTTCATTAAACTTATTTCGAACTCTTTCCCCTCACTTATAGTGAACAAAGCGGACGAAAGTCGTTTAAACATTGACTTCAATGGAAAATACGAACGTGAGTCGGAAGAGGAGGCTGCAGGCTGTAGCAAGGATTTTATCTTATCGCCCGAGATGGCCATGGCCGGCTTGCCGGGGATCACGGATCATCAGGTTGTAGACAAATACGTAAGCGAGTTACTGATGAACTCTCGGCATCAGGGATTACGGTGCCAGTTGATCGAGGGTGCTCCGAAGTCTGGAAAATCGGCAATTGCTGCTCGTTGCGCCCAGAAAAGTAATGTGCCCTTTATAAAAGTCATCTTACCGGCGGACTTCCTAGAAGCTAGTACGCCCGAAAAATGTCGGCGCATACGCAAGATTCTAAGTGATGCATATGTCTCCCAAGATAGCATTGTAATCTTCGACGATTTGGAACGCCTGTTAGAGTATGACCCCTTGGGAAAGGACTGCTCGAACGAAGTACTACAGATGCTAATGGTGCTCTTGAAGAAGCAACCGCCAAGAGGGCACAAGTTGAACATCCTGTGTACTTCCAGCAATCGTGATGTCCTGGATAAGCTGGGAATGCTGTCAGTCTTCACTTCGGTGACTCATGTCCCCAATCTCTCTAGACCGGAGCACATACTATCCGTTGCGCAGGCCTTACAACGCTTCGAGAGAGAGGAGCTGCTTGCCATTGGAGCTGCAATCGTAGACCAGCCCATCTCAATTGGCATCAAGCGACTGCTGGAGCTCATCATCTGGTCCTCATCGGTCCTCTTAAAGCCGGACCGACGTGTTGCCAAGTTCCTTGAGACAATGGGCTCTGAAATGGGATGGTAGAACAGACAATTCCATTGATAATTTTAAGAAACTCTTACGCAAATGCAGCCTTGTAACTCATTTTTCATTTAATTATTAAGCATGACCTTATACAAAAAAAGATACAGCCACCTGTGATGGGTGTTGTACCCTAATTTTGTTGTACTCATTTTTCATTTAATTATTAAGCATAACCTTATACAAAAAAAGATACAGCCACCTGTGATGGGTGTTGTACCCTAATATTATAAATATTTACTCCAACAATAAAATGTTACAAAATATATTTGGCATATTCTTATAACTGGGGTAGGGCAACGACGGCAACGAGATCTCGTGAAGTAACCGCTGCAGCAGCAGAGCTTCCGCGGTAGGTGTAGGTGGGAAGAGGGAGAGCGAGCGCTGGCTCCCCACACCATGGGCCCTCCTGGAGTGAACAGTGTTTGTTTCATTAAAATCCATTTAGCAGTTCAAGAGAAAACTCCACTTTATCATTAATTTCTACATATGGATATTTGTAAAACAATGTTCGCAGAATTTGTGACGTCACAGGGGCCATGTTGACGTATGTCAGACCAAAGAGCTGGCTTCAGTTCCAGGCTTCAAATATTCAAAAGCCAGAGAGAGAAAAAGCCCTCTAGAGCCAGCCGCTCTTTTGTACGAACACAGGGGCAGCCGACGCCTGTATGTGTGCACATGTATTCTCAAGCATTGTAAATCTGCCTGCAATTATTCTTTTACTACAGTGCACTCTCGATATATACCCTTCACTTTATAAATTGTAAGTTTATTTTGGAAGACGTATGCCTCCATTTTAAATGGTCCTGTTTTGTCATACCTTTATATAATAATTATTCAAATATTGTATATATGATGGTAATGGCTTGATATGCGTTTATATATACATATATATTCCTAACTTTACATTGGTGCAATTGTTATTAGGGTATTTAGCGTGCGAAGTGTGAAAATTATACGAAGAGAAACAAATTCTCAAGGTCAACGTTGCGATTGAGCAGGGTGCCTATTTTTATAATTATTATATTTATTATTTATATATATTGAATTTTATTTTACCTGTATATTTTTTTAAATTGTATATATTATATAAATATAATTTTTTTTTAATTTTAAGTATTAAGCAATTAATAACTGTATTATGTGTATTAAATGTATTTGTTACATATTTATACAATTATATTTGTATAACTGTTTTTATAGTATATTTGTATAACTATTATATTTGAAGATATATTTATATATTGTATATGTATGTATATAATATGTAAATTAGTAATTTTAAGTGTTTGATATGAAAATAAAATTTATTTAAATGATTTTGGGATAATCAAAATGGATTTTTTAGCTTTATTGTTCCCCATTTTGCGTTTGCTTACAACTTGCAATTACATATGTACATATGTATGTATTACCGATTGCTATGATTTTTAACCTTTTAGAATATTTAAACTCTTTCCCATCGACTAAAAGTTTATCCGCTGCATATGTATATTAAGCAATAAGGGCGTGCATTAATTGTGCTAATTAATGCAAAAATATCAAAATTACAACTTTATTTAATTTGTATTAGGAAAACTGTTTTAGAAATAATAGTAATCTACAACAATTAATAAAGATATTAAAATTAATAAAGATATAGATATATATATGTATGTATATTATAATATTTTTTAAATATTACGTTTTTTATAAATGTATGCAATTTAGTTAAACATTCTATTCAATCATATTGTTTGACACCAATTCTCCCATCCTTTAAAAATGATATATATATGTATATATTTATATTTTTTTATTTTATATAAATCTTTTAATAAATAATGTATGTAATGTATACATATATCTATACATAAACATAAATCATATCGTTGACACAAATTCCCCCACCCCTTTTTTTTGGTTATAACCGAATTTTATGGCTGGCCTTGAAATGATTTCGTCTTAAAAATCGTCTTCACAAATTCCCCCACCCCTTTTTTGCGGTTGTAACCGAATTTTATGGCTGGCCTTGAAATGATTTCGTCTTAGAAATCGTCTTCTCACACAAATACGCACGCATGCGCACTCGCTTGTTCTTTGTGTGTGCACTCACACAAGCAAGCGCGTTCTATTTTTAGATTTTTACGCTCTCAAATTTTAGCGAGCGGAGAGAGCCAGATTTTTGTAGCCAGCGGAAAAGTGGATTGCACATTGCAATTCAAATGTATGGTCGTTCGGCAACAATTGAGAGCACAAGGCACGGAGCACTCAAAGCTAGGTGGTAAATATTAGGTATATATTATATATATAATATTGCTTGAAAATAAGTGCATATGAAGTGTTCGACATTATATTTATATGTTTTAGCTTAAAATCTGGAACATTTTTTATACACCTATTTTCAAGCTCAATTGTTGCCTGACCTACGCCAACATGGCTCGTGTGACGTCACAAATTTTGCGAACATTGTTATTTCGTTAGTTCACATATAGAAATAAATGATAAAGTGGAATTTTTTCTGAACTACTGAACGGATTTAGATGAAACACACACCCAAATGCTAAGTATTTCGATTACGGTGCATGCCTAACTTATATTGCTTAAATGAAGTATGTTTAATTTGTACATGGGTTTAAGATGTCAATTGGTACTTATATTAGATTAATCAATAGGGTGCGCTTGGCGCTCATATCGATATGGAACCAGTGTTATTTAACCAGCTCATACTGTGAGACATACTTCAACTTCTAGATCGATCTCATAGATTAAAACCGAATTTCATGATTATTTGTACCTCTTTTTTGAGATACCTTACATGTTGGCACGCGATCGTGAGAACCGCAATAATTTATTTAAAAATAGCGCCGAAAATGGCTAGCGCCTGCCGATATTTTGAATATTGACATGATTCTGATGTCTGGTGGAGCGACTGGTTCACAACATGCTCCAGCTCCGGACTCGAGCCATCTCTAACGGCTGATTTTCATGCCCCCATTGTAAGGCGATTTTCGGAATGACTTTAATTAAATTTTTACCAAATGTTCTATATTCGATCTTCAATATGCTCATATACCATGCATGTTGGCATGCGATCTGTGAGGGGGGCAATTTCCAATAAAGGTGGGGCTCAATTTTTGAAATATATATTTAAGGCACTGGCACATCTTAAATTTGCCCAAACTCAAAATAGAACATTAGTAAATTCAATTTTTAACACGAAGGTACATTATTATTCTCGATTTATAAGCAACAAGCAACTATTTACGAATTAATTAAAAATAAAGAGCCCCTCCGTGCTCCATCTTTAATCACTCCGATTCGACTTATTGGACGTACGTTGACAAATAGCAATTTATTATTTCAAGCTCGATATTCGATGTCTGGAAAACTATCGATATTAAAAGAAACATTGTAAAATGTCGCATCGGGAGTCAATGTTTGCTTCCATCACCTGGTCACACCGATCAGCTGTGTGGAATGAAACGTTGAAAAATATTATTGTCGAATCGAGTCGAGCTAAAATTAGTTGCTTATATTGGAAAAATGGCGAGCGAAATGGCCCATCGGATGATTGCAATCAAGTGCCCCACGGACGAACTGTCTCTGACTAATAAGGCGATTGTGAACGGCGCGGATTTCACCGAGGAAGTCAAGTGAGTGTTTTCCCCAGCCGACGTGGGCGTACTTCCCGATTTCTACGGTTTCACTGAATTACCCATCCTTCCTCCAGATATGCAGACATCTCGACTGGCCCCAAACTGCACTTCATATTCGCTCTGAAGAAGACTAGCGGTGCTGAACTGCCGCGCGGCCACGTCGGTTTCTCGCTGGTCCAAAGAAAGTGGGCCACGCTCTCGATTAACCAAGAGATAGAGGTCCGGCCGTACCGCTTCGATGCTAGTGCAGATATCATCACCCAGGTGTCCTTCGAGACAGACTTCCTGCAGAAAAAGACCACCACACAGGAGCCGTACGACTCGGACGAGATGGCCAAGGAGTTCCTCATGCAGTTCGCTGGCATGCCCCTGACCGTAGGACAAACACTCGTCTTTCAGGTAAATAGTTACTTTTAAATATCAACGGTAGCAAGGGGTTCTTATTAGTTCAAAAGCTAATAACAATAGACAATAGGATAGTGATTTAATCGCTAAAGTTTGCATCATCGCAATGAACTCAAGTTAGGCAATTTCGCAATCGGCAAAGTTATTTACATACATGACTGGCCTGAAATTGATGACTAATAATGCACTTTATAAAATTAAAAGCATTGTAAGCTGAGCAATATTCATAAGAGTCAGACGAAGATATAGAAATAAATCATCAGACCGAGATTTATTATGAGAGATTATGCTTAGCAAAATAATTGGCTTGCTGCCATGCCATCTTGTACCCGGTACGCATACGTAGTTTTCAAGGGTATATTGATTTCGTACAAAATATCTTTATAAATTAATGATATATTTTCTTTGATCCTTTCAGTTCAAGGATAAGAAGTTTTTGGGACTCGCGGTGAAAACCCTGGAGGCTGTTGACCCTAGAACAGTGGGGGACTCTGCACCCAAAGCCAGAAATGTGCGCTTTGGTCGCATTCTGGGTAATACTGTGGTACAGTTCGAAAAGGCTGAGAACTCGGTGCTGAATCTTCAAGGGCGCTCCAAAGGAAAGATCGTACGTCAGTCGATCATTAATCCGGATTGGGATTTCGGTAAGATGGGCATTGGTGGCCTGGACAATGAGTTCAATGCGATATTCCGACGGGCGTTTGCGTCGCGCGTTTTTCCACCGGAACTGGTCGAGCAGCTGGGCATCAAGCATGTGAAGGGTATACTGCTCTACGGGCCACCTGGCACGGGTAAGACCTTGATGGCCCGCCAGATAGGAACCATGCTGAATGCCCGCGAGCCAAAGATCGTGAACGGGCCGCAGATCCTGGACAAGTATGTCGGCGAATCGGAGGCGAATATTCGGCGTTTATTCGCGGAGGCCGAGGAGGAGGAGAAGCGCTTGGGACCCAACAGTGGCCTGCACATCATCATCTTCGACGAGATCGATGCTATATGCAAGGCGCGTGGATCGGTGGCCGGAAATAGTGGTGTCCACGATACGGTGGTCAATCAACTTCTGGCCAAGATCGATGGTGTCGAGCAGCTAAATAACATTTTAGTGATAGGTATGACCAACAGGCGAGACATGATCGATGAAGCGCTGCTGCGTCCTGGACGCTTGGAAGTCCAAATGGAGATTAGCCTGCCAAATGAGCAGGGACGCGTCCAGATCCTCAACATCCACACCAAAAGGATGCGGGACTTTAACAAGATAGCCAGCGATGTGGATAACAATGAAATTGCGGCAAGGACCAAGAACTTCAGCGGTGCCGAGTTGGAAGGCTTAGTTCGAGCGGCTCAATCTACGGCAATGAATCGATTAATCAAAGCGGATTCCAAGGTATGCTTATTGAAATATGAGAAATTATATTTATTTATTATTAAATTGTGTCTCTAAACCATCTTTCAGGTTCATGTGGATCCAGAGGCCATGGAAAAATTGCGAGTAACCCGCTCCGATTTCTTCCACGCTTTGGAGAACGACATTAAGCCCGCATTTGGAACCGACCAGGAGATACTGGAGAATATGCTGGCGCGTGGAATTATCAATTGGGGTCCACCGGTCACAGGACTCTTGGAGGACGGGCTGCTGTCTGTTCAACAAGCCAAGGCCACCGAGGTCTCGGGGCTGGTGTCTGTACTCATCGAAGGAGCACCCAACTCTGGAAAATCGGCACTGGCCGCCAATCTGGCCAAGATGAGCGACTTCCCGTTCGTCAAGGTCTGTTCACCGGAGGATATGGTAGGTTTTACTGAGTCCGCCAAGTGCCTGCACATTCGCAAGATCTTCGACGACGCCTACCGCTCGACGTTAAGCTGCATTGTGGTCGACAATGTGGAGAGATTGCTCGATTATGGCCCAATTGGGCCACGGTACTCCAATCTCACGCTTCAGGCACTGCTGGTGCTGCTGAAGAAACAGCCACCTAAGGGTCGCAAACTTCTCATCCTATGCACTTCCAGCCGGCGCGAAGTTCTCGAAGAGATGGAAATGCTGCCGGCTTTCACATCCGTGCTTCATGTGTCCAATCTCTCCAGTCCAGAGCATGTCCTGGCCGTGTTAGATGATTCGGATTTTTTCAGTCCGGAAGAACTGCAGAGTGTCGCAAGAAAAATGGCCGGGAAGCGTGTGTGCATCGGCATCAAGAAGTTGCTGGCTCTCATCGACATGGTCAGACAATCGGAGCCACACCAACGGGTGATCAAGTTCCTCAGCAAAATGGAGGAGGAGGGCGGCCTAGATTTAGTGTCCAGAACGGACTAGCTACCGCCTATCTCCGAGCTGAGGCTATCCGTTGTGGAGCTGAACGATGCCTTTTGAAAATAAAGTGTACATTCCATTCGCAGCACCAACCAGCGAGGGCGGGTCGACTTGAACCAGCAAAAACGAATTGTTCCACGAGAAGATGTCCGATTCCTCACCCTGCTTTGTATTCTCCATAAACAAATGCTAAAATACTTGGAAATGAGTTCCGAAGGGATCCCAAATTCTCTTGTTCTGTAATTCTGTTTCGCAGAGTTTCCTGAATGACTTCATTTCTAAAGTAATTTCCTAGCCAATTTTACAAAACGTCTCTTAATAAAATGTGATAGTTCCAGTGAACTTTTAAGTTTTGCCGTTTCAAAACAAACTCACTGAATCGGAGATTCACTGATCTTAGGGTTTGAAACATCAAAACTTGATTGGTTGCTGGAAATGTGCAATTTTATTTAGATTTGATTTCTGTTAAGTCTTAGTTTCTGTACAAATGTAGCTGAATAAATATTTGTTATGGTTTTGTTTAAGGTACGGAAAGTCGGCCCGCCCTAGTGCACTATTATGAGTCTAATTTTCAGTTATAAAATACTAATAACAAGGAGCTGAAGCAGAGGGGCTCAACCTCAATCCGGAGTGTAATTAATTATTCTTTAGGTATATGTGACTATTATTGCAATTAACCGTCGTATCTTTCATTTTATTAAAACTATGAAGCACATACAGCCTAAGCATTTGACTTGATGGAATATTTGATTAAACCAACGAACTTTAACTACGGATCAAGACACAAAACCTCCAATTTAGAAACCACAAAATAGTTACGCACAGGAATATACAATTTTATACAAATCCTACGTATTTTGTACGGTTTTACAAAAGCTGATCCTATTGACAGAGAAGAGAACCAAGCCGATCAATAAATGATGTCATGTCGTATTGCCAATGGAGAGGCAAACATAAACATAAAATAATAAAACAATGAAACAGTTTAGATGTTTAGATGTTATATACATAAGTTGTGGGTTTTGTACATTTTATAAATGCGGTCTTCACTCGAAAGATCGCAGCTAAGAAACCGTTCAGAAAATAAAAGGAATAGCCCGAAAATTGATTTGACTCTTGAGAATAAGTAATGAACACTCAATCTATATTTCAGCTAAGAAATGTGCAAAAACAGAGCTATTAAATTAGAGGCTAAAGGGATTAATCATCTAATGATACAATTGCACAATATAAATGAATTGAAAGTATTACTGTATGACACGGCTAGATAATTTCCTTAATTAAGAATGTATCTTTTAGTTAAAGAGATTTAAATAAGTTTTCTTGTATCAAAAATATATATAATACATGATCCCTAGATCAGTTTCGGTTTCAAAACGAACTCAAAAAGGTTTAGGTCCCGACTGGCGGTTGCGGAATCCGATCGAAGCTTTTTCCGGGCCTGACAAGAAAATGTAACTTAATGTTTAATAAATTAATATTTATGTGAAATTACTGATGGATAAATGGTCCCAATTAGGTGTGTTTAGAAACGGAGTACTAAACTAGAACCGTATTATCTTCAACCTAATATGTATTAAACATGTTTTAAAGGAATTATAAATAAATGGAGTTGAGTGCTACTTTTCCTTATACTTTTCTTAGGTAACAGATGCGGATTCTAAATGTTACTATCTTCCAAGAGGAATGAGAGGGAGATATTAAAGGCATACACTTGTATTTACTTCTCCGATCTTATTACCTTCAGCTAATTATTATCAGACTCCATTTCTGCACAACTCAAATGAAATTCTTTGAAAATTCCATTAATTTGTATCTTGTTTATGCTAGACAATCGCCGCCAGACAGCTGTCCAGCCGAAAGGCGTCAAGTGGTTATTACCGGCCGCCATATACTTGTACTCGCCCGATCCATCGATCAGCTGTTCGCGACGCGACGCCGGAACCCCATCGGAGCAGTTGGCCCAATGTGCTGGCCACAACACAACCAGTCGGCGCTCTAATATGTAATTTGAATAAATGATTTATAATGAAAACACTTTAGCCGAGCGTCGTCTGTGTCTACGTCTGCGTCTGCGTCTGCGTATACGTAATGTGGAGTGGAGCACTGCCGTATAGTAATTGATATATGGCGCTAATTGCGCTCGACGCCCATTTGTGGTCCAGTCCGCTCCAGTCGGAGCGCCGCTTTATCAGCGTCGTCTGAGGAATCCTGGGTAGCCCGGCCACCCGGCCACCAGTAGCCAGAGAAACAACCAAAGCCATGGCCATGTCGAGACGGTGTCAGGTGGTAGCCAGTGCCGCTTATTAACTAATGAAATCTGCATATTTCTTGAGATCTTTAAATTGATTTGCATTGTCAATTGCCGTCGCTGGAGTTATTTAGACGCAATCAGGGCCGGCGAGAGAATTTCTGGGAATCAAACCAAGACAATATAGAATACAAATAAAGGGCTGTCAAATTCTGAAACCAAAAAAGAACGTTTAAAAATGTTATTTACAAAATTAGAATACTATTTTTGTCTCCTCAAAATATAAGATATTGTAAACTTTACTGTTCATTGTTCATTGTTCTTGTGAGCGCATCGAAGAATGACCGAGTTAAGTCCGCAATTAACCCCAAATGTGGGAATTGCGTCCGAGTCCGAGGAAATCCAGCCGACTCATCATCACCCACCCACCCGGCAGGCGCTGGGTAATTATAATTATCAAGTTTTGGGCCTGGCCAGCGCGTCACCGGCAGTCACTCACGTATGTTAAACTTTTCATGACGAAAGTCCAGTCGGACAAAGTTCAGTGACCAGGCCAAAAAGTATACAAAAAAAGCGGCACTGGCTGGCCTGCCTGCAGGAGCCAAAATTAAAACTGAAACGGATTTTCATTCAGCGGCGGTAAAAATAAATGCGAAACTTTTTCGTATTTTTGTTATTATTAATTGAAGTAGTGCCGCCCGGCTCCCCACTCCTTGCACTTGCCCAGCTCTGAGTCTACTGTGTACACTGAGAAAATATGATACGTTATGAATTGTCACAGAAATTGAATAGGCATTAAATTATCATCAGTTTGGTATTACTTTTGGGGCTATTAATAGTAATTCATATGTTCTAAATAGGGCTACAAAATATTGGGATGTTCTAATAAATTATAAATAATAATCCAAATTAGCGTTTAGTCTCTTATGAATTGATTATTATTTATATATATTTTTTATATTTTATTTACTTTACAACGAGTTTGAATTTTTTGTATGGAACTCGATCCACTGTTTGCCGCTGTCGCGCCCCTCGTAAACTTTGAAACCGGCCCGGCCCGGCTTCGTGGTTTTTGTTATTGTCGTCCAAAAGCCCACACGCCGGCAGCAAAGGTTCGATTTCACTTTCGCACGCTGTCCCCTCGCCCCAGGCCCCTCACTGGCCCCCTGAACCCAGCCCCGGCTGCCCCCCGGCTCCAGCAGGAGCGGGAGCAGGCGCATCGGAGGTGTCACGGCTTGAGCGCTTTACGAGCGATCGCCGCTCTCACCTGCTTTCTTCTCAACGGAGCTCGCTGGGCTTTCGCTCTTCGATCTGCGCTGCTCCAAGAGAAACTCATTGAATTTATTGCAGAATTTCCAGCATGTTCTTAGCTTTAAACATTTTATCTGAAAGATAAGGGAGAATAGGATATCTTTATAAATTCGTATATATTCTAAACTCTTTAACCAACCACTAATAGTACAAAGATCACATCGTATGTATGTGTAGCTGTGGAAAACGCAAAGGTGAATACAAAAGCAAAACCCCTTCCTACATTGCACAAACGCGGAAGATTTTCACCACACTCACACACACACACACACACACACACACTTGATGGTTTTCCAGAGTTCAACCTGCATTTTCATGGCATGTCCATTGATATTTTCCGGCGACGGACTGTGTCTGTGTTAGCATGCGAAACTAGCAGTTAAATTAGCAGTTTTTGCCAAGCTACAATTGTACACTGCAACTTTGTTGGGGGCTCTTTCCCCCCCCCAGATTCGGCTTCGGTTTCGGTTTCGCCTTTTTGGTTTCTCCGCTTTTTCCTCTCTTGCAATTTATAATTGACTTGCAATTTGGCTGGCTCTGCCCAACTATCTGTGGAATTTCGGGGGACTATGTCGGGGGATTATGTTGGTGGTTTTCGTGGAACTTGCATGCGTATTCGTCATCAACTGTGGCAGCACAGAAAAAAAATACTTTCAATTGGTAGGAGTTTTCGATAACCAAATGGGGATTAACCCTGGAAGATTTATGCTTAAAATGATATAAATATCTTTAAAATATACCTACTTTAGGGCTAGTTAGAAATACATCTCATATAGATATAGTATTTTAAAAAACTTAACTAAATTATGTTTCACAGGATCTGTGGGCTTTCAAGATATACAAGGCTATTTCCTGATATTGAAAGATCTAAGTCTTAAGTCACATTTTCAAGATATACAAAATTTCTGTACATATAGAAAGATATATGTTTTCAGTAAGAATTTTAGATCTTTCTATATAAGTAAATAGCCGCAATACTATAAGGTATTGATCTTGATCTTAAAAATGTGACTTTAAACAGTGATATTAAAGTGTGTAAGAATTTCTTCTATACCATAAGAAAAGTGACTTAAAAACTTGGATACTAAAGTGTGAACAAAAGTTTAAATATATCTTAAAGATAAACTTATTTTAGACCACTAAATAAATTCCAATTTAAACAGAAAGAAAGCTCAACGAGATCCCCGACAGCATCCAAGGGTTAAACAAATATATGTATTTGTATGCCATTTATAGTCGAATCAGAAGACACAACCCCCAATATTACACACAAACAATAACAGAAAGTGGTCCAAAAAACGGGGTCCGATCAAAGGGAGGCACAAATCAAATCGCAGGAACAGAATCCGCGTCCGGGGGCAAAAAGTTCGAAAACTCGAAATCTGAAATCTGTGAAAATGTGGCCGCACGCGATCGAGACATTCGCATTTCATTTTATTTATTCCATTTCGATTCATTGATACGGCGGCCCAGAAAAACATAAAATAAAGTAAAACTAAAAAAGGGCGGCCCAGTTCCAAATTAAATAATAAGAGATCGTTTCTTTGGCTCCTTATTATTATTATATTGTATTCCACCCTTTTTTTTAACCTTTCTGCGTGCTGCGTTTTTTGTGCGCTTCATTTTCTCAGGAATTCCCGGCAGCCTCTCATCCGCATCCCATGTCGCACGATCAATCAGAATTTCTGGCTTCCAGGAGCCTGTGATCTCGATCTGGTTGGGTATCTGGATCAGTTTGTGTTGAGTTCAGCTTCCCTTTCATTTCAGAATACGACTGGGGGTCCCTTTGAGGGCAGCACGTGCCTAGAACTCTCGATTTCTCTTCTTTCCTGGACCACGGAAAGTACTTAGTACTTTGCCTACCAGGTATCTGTAGAGTAGAAGGCATTCTTGATGTGAAAAGTAAACTATAGATCTTAGTAGGGAGTCTGAGGCAGTCTTTCTTTCCAAATCTTACTCGCTTCTGCAATTTCCTATCTTGACTTGCAGATCACTTTCCTTTTTTATAGAAGATCAGCTGCCACTTTTCGAGGGCGGCACGTGCTTTCTTCACTTTCCTCGGCTACTCGGGTTACCTGTGAGCTGGTTCCCCCTTTTACCCTTTGAAACCCTTGCTCACCTTTGGCCCTGCGACCGCCACGCCCCCAAGTCATTAGGGCGCACACTTACGCCTGGCGGATATTGATTTCCTTGGGCCTGACTGGCACACTATTCAACGCCTTTCAGCGTCTTGTCGGGATGACATCTGTGTGTGCCCATTGTGTTTCACTTTTCATCAAACTTATATTAATAAGTTGAGCGAGGGAGGGGCCGTAATTAAACCGAATTTGATATTTCCGGCCGGAGGAAGACATTTGGTTCACTGAACCCAAGAAAAATCCTTGAACTCTCCACACGTCGCCAGACGAAATAAAAATATTTGTATACATATGTATTGCCAATAATCTATTTCAAACAAAGACCAGCAGAAATATGAAAAAAAAAAACTGAGTTAGAGCGGCGTCTGCTGCCCTTTTGGCGGCACCCTCACAAAATTATTGACCAGAGTTTCAAGCCACAAAAAAAAGCAAGAAGCCACACGGTGAAAAAAGAATATATCAAAATATTTCATTAAAAATCACTACAAAGATGTAGGGCTTCCTTTTCATATTGTTGAATGACTTATAGACCCTTAAGCCTTATAGATCCCTACTTCCATAGCAAAACTATTAACTTTCAAAGATCTCCACTATAAAATGATGTATATTTTATTTTGTGATTTTTTTTTGAGTGCACAAAAGAACAAGCAGTCGGACTTTGAGTTGGACATGTCCGTGTCTCATCGGATGCGAGATGCTACCCAAAAATATTTCGGCTAGAAGGGACAGGACTTCTGTGCGCTTCTCCGATGAGGTTTTTGCTTCTGCCAACCGATCCCTCTCCGCACATACACAACACACCACTCACACCACACACACCACACACCACACACATATCTCGTTCTAATCAACATGCTGCAAAACATATAATTCGAATTTTTGATATTTCGCCCGACCATTTTGCGGAGAAAATTGCATTTAAACGCCTATTATGCGCATTTTATTTGTAAACCCATACTTTTCTGCCCGAATGCTCGGCCCGGTCTGAGTCAGTCATGCAAGAATACGAATCATTGTATAAGCATATACCTCGGCCAGGGCACATATATCCCACATATAGAGAGTGCCTGTGTCAACTAGGCTTCCTGCTTTTTGGGCAGCTAATTAAGCGAAATCGTAAAATCGTTAGCCAATAAAATAAATTGCTCCGAATTACACGAGTGACATCCAAGGCGGAGACCCGATCGCTGGTGACTGACCTCTTTCAATGCGACATTCTTGGCTGGAAACAACCCGGCTCTTCGGCCAGATAATGAACCCTATATACACTTGCGTATATATATTAATCAAAAAGTACGACAAAATCAAGAGTAAACAAAACTGCAGCGCAGAACTCGACTGGGGAACCGGCAGCGATTCGAAGTTCAGCCCGAGTGCATTGAACACATGACACGGTCACAAAAACAACAAATTTAAATCTCATTTTATTTATTTTACGTACTACAACGCACGGCGGAAATATAGTTGTGATAAAAACGCATCATATGAGCGTGAAACAAAGTTTATGGCTTATCTTGGCTTGAAGTAAACTCAGGGATTGTTGTCTTGGGTTCAACTAGCTCAGTACTTTGAAGTTTCAAGATACATTTAAAAAGGCAACCTTAGAGCCTTCTGTCACATCCTTTTTTTCATTCTCCTGTACGATCTTTGCATCTGGATCATTATCGTGTGTGTACTCGACCCGAAAACATCTAAACAGTTTGTGTAGTCTCAAATTATTTCCTTGGCCCGGTTCAAAGTAAGTGTCTAAGCAAGTCTAATAAAAATATAAAGCCTCTGGGAATTTTGTACTTTCCAGAACTTGTACGGAGTGATCATGTGTTGCGGACCCTGTGGACCCTGCTGTGGTCCTTGCGGACCCTGCTGCTCCCCCTGGGGGGGTTGTGGACCCTGCTACGGCCCCAATGTCTGTGGTCCTTGCTACGCCTGTGGACCCTGTGGCGGCTGCTACTGTGGCTATCCTTGTTGCTAGGACATCAGCCCAAAGGAAGTATCAACACCTATATATATACAAGAGCCCCAAGAAGTAGTTTGAGACAACTCATTCATAATAAAAAGTGATGCTAAGTTGTCCAGAGATTGCTTATTGTTTAATGTCTGGAATCCTTTCCTACTATAACTACAACTATATAATTGCAATATCAATGCATTTATTCATGAGCTGACTTAGCTTATTAGCTAGTTCCAGAGACATTTGCATATCCTAAGCGATCGCGCTGAATTTGGAACAGAGATGCCGAATGAGAATCGATCGACGTCTTCTAATGCGATGTGGTTGACCTTGACGGCCCGCCGAGAGTTTATTGTCCTTTCAATAGAACACGCTAAATAAAGCTCTTTTTAGCAGTCCAAGTACATACACAGCCGTGCATACCTATATACAATATACTCTTTATCTTTTTATATTTTTATATTTACTGCACTAATTCTGCGACGAACTAGTTTCGACACAGCAGATTCCGATGCCGATTCCTGAATTCCGAGCAAAAGTCAACGAAAAAAAGCGCCAACAAAGTGCATATAAAAAATGTATTTAAATTTCTACCCCTCCGCATCCCGTTCCCAGATCATCCCGACCAATCCGAGCCCGTCATCAGCTGACTTGATCTACGCGCGCGCGCCTTTTAATTGCATCTGCGTGGGGCCTCCTGGCCTCCTGGCCCCCCGGCCCAAGGGGGTATCTCTCGGATTGGTATTTGTGCGACCGACTCTGTATGCAAATTAAACAAGTTCGCTGCCAAAATATTGCCGTCCGCGTTGATTTGTTGTTGCTGCCCGCCCGACGCCGTGTATATTTGCCTTTAATTATTTATTTGCATTTATGTGCGATGGCGATGTGTGTTGGCCAGGTAGTGTTGGTGGCAGTAGTCAGTGTAAGTAAGTAGTTTGGCTAGTCGCCTTGTTTCGTCTGCCCAAACTGAGGCTACCGCAAAAAAAGATACTAAACTAAACATAAACACAAGACTGGGGCCCAAACTCAGGCTGAAACCAAACATGTTTCATGTTTTCTGGGCGTTTGCTGCTTGGGGATTTTTCTACTGCTATTATTGATCATCGGCTAAATTGCTGATAATTAGTTTGACTTTGAACTTGATTTAGAGCTTGTTTGAAGCCCAAGCGCCAAATGTGTCAGTAGTCGGCTCTTCTGGGGGTTCAACGCTCAAAGATCGAAGCCCCCTATCAGTTTGGCTTTATTTATTTATTTATTACTTACTCTAAATAATCTTAAAAGTCACTAGTTTTAGCAGACCTTTTATGTTCTTTGTTTAACCTAAAAAACCTGGTTGGAAAACAGAAATCTTTCTGAATAATACTTCATAGTTAAACTGATTAAAAGTAAGGCTTTTATTTAAACTTGCATCTTCGGCATATATGTAGTTCAATTTGGTTTCTAATAAAAATATAATAAAATCCCTTATTAAAGTACTAATTTAACAAAAATTAAATGAATTGATTCACAAAGCTGTATGAAAGTTAAAAGTATTAAACAATATTTCTAGTGTGTCTAGAGAAGTTGAAAATGTTTCTCTGCCAAAGAGAACCTCATGCTATTTCCTTGTACTTCTGAGTTATATTATATAATTATGTTCGGTATATATGTAGTTCATTTTGGTTTATAAAAAAAATATAATAAAATCCCTTATTAAAGTACTAATTTAACAAAAATTAAATGAAATGAATCACAAAGCTGTATGAAAGATAAATAAATATTAAACAATATTTGTAGTGCGTCTGCCAAAGAGAACCTCAAGCTATTTCCTTGTACTTCTGAGTTATATTATAATACTCTATATATATTATAAAATTATGCTCGGTATATATGTAGTTCAATTTGGTTTCTAAAAAAATATAATAAAATCCCTTATTAAAGTACTAAGTTAACAAATATTAAATGAATTGATTCACAAAGCTGTATGAAAGTTAAAAAAATATTAAACAATATTTCTAGTGGGTCTAACGATGGTGAAAATGTTTGTCTGCCAAAGAGAACCTCGAGTTGTTTCCTTTTACTTCTAAATTATATTATAATACTCTATATATATTATATAATTATGTTTGGTATATATGTAGTTTAATTTGGTTTCTACAAAAATATAACAAAATCCCTTATTAAAGTACTGATTTTACAAAAATTAAATGAAATGAATCGCAAAGCTGTATGAAAGTTAAAGAAATATTAAACAATATTTCTAGAGCGTCTGCCAAAGAGAACCTCAAGCTATTTCCTTGTACTTCTAAGTTATATTATAATACTCTATATATATTATATAATTATGCTCGGTATATATGTAGTTCAATTTGGTTTCTAATAAAAATATAATAAAATCCCTTAATAAAGTACTAATTTAACAAAAATTAAATGAAATGAATCACAAAGCTGTAAGAAAGTTAAAAGTATTAAACAATATTTGTAGTGCGTCTGCCAAAGAGAACCTCAAGCTATTTCCTTGTACTTCTGAGTTATATTATAATACTCTATATATATTATATAATTATGTTTTGGCTGCCTCTATATAGAATCTGAATCAATTGGATTCATCCCATACAATCATGCCAATCTCTGCTCTTGTTATCCAATTCCGAGCCTCTTCTCCAGCGGCTAGCCTGGCACTGGGTATCCCCATTCATGCCCTAATTGCGGCCCAGTGGAGCAGTTTGGAGCATTTCATGATCATGACTAAGGTCAGATTCATAAAAACCGCATAAACTAGACCCAATTTAGTTGACAAACAAACCGATGTCAGCGCGAAGAAATTAAAAGCGAAATGGAATTGTTTGTGCAAAGCGCCGCGCACCCGAGGGGTGAGTGGTGAGTGGTGAGTGGGGATGCCAGCCGGCATTTGCATAGACATTTTGCACGTCGAGGTTTGCGGTTTTGGGTGTCCAGAGGCGTATCGAGTGGAGGCCCCACACAGGGGGAAAATATTTTAGGTTTTCATTAAGCTCTTGAGAGCAGGAAATTATTAGAAATACTTTTGAGTTTCATAGAAACCGCTGTGGAAGTTAATTAAACGATGATAAAAGTCAAGTGAGTTGGAGTAAGCAGAGTGAGTTCTTTGGGCAGAACTCATATTTGAGTCTCAGTGTATTAGATAGCAAGTGAGGCGCTTCCATTTTCAAGGGGCTGCCTTGTCTACCGGCTCGGATTAGCCGCTTCCACATTGAACTTGAGCTCTCCCTATCTCTCCGGGCGGCGGCGGTGGAGCCCAGTCCAGTCCAATCCAAGACAATCCAATCAGGTTCTGGCCGATATGGTTGCTGCCGGATCTGGTGCACTCGGCGCATAAATCATGCGCGTCCGATGATATCACGTGTTATAATTAGACCGATGCATTTTCACTTTCCACCAGCCAAACCGAACTAATCCGAACTGAACCCCAATCTGTCTCAGATGTCCGAGGGGCCACGAGTCCGCATCCGCATCTACGACAACTCCACATGCCTGACAGCTGAAAATCGTGATATTTGATGCGAGTATCTGTGATTTGACCAGGAACGGAACCCCATTGAGCCATCAATGGGGCGGATTGACCGTAAAGTGTCGTTCATTATGGCCTCCTGTTATTGTTGGCTCTGGGCTACAATGTAATCGCTGGCGACTCTTTAAAATATGCAGCGGGGCGATACTGTCAATATATATCCAATCCACTCCGTCCGGCTCTCGGGCGGAATCCACTTGGCGGCACTCCACCACAACCAGGTTGCCAGGTTGGCCATGAGAACATGTTATTAAATTACTGTAATAATGTATTAAGTATGTAAGAATGCCACAAATGTTAATATGTAATAATAATTGCAATGGCCAGCGGCCCAGAGAGACCGATCTACTCGACTTCGGTCAGCGGTCCACCGGCATAACCCCTCTATTACGCACTTGCATCGCCGACAACTGGCGATTCCCATTTGACATTTTCAATTTCAGTTCCATGAAAGTGCTAATAATGCACTTATGTACAAGTATGGCACGGTCATCGGTGGTATATACTATATATTAATTTTTATAGAACTTATTTCGTTTGCGTCTGTTGAAACACGAAATTGACTCCCATCAGATCTTTTTGTGATTTATTTATGCCGATAAAAAGTGGAAATTTAGGCCAAGAATCAACTATATACTTAGATTAAATATTCATATAAAATGAATACAGGCCAGGAACCGGTACACCCCATTCTTAACAAAAATGCTTGGTTCTATTTACTTTATTTTATTTTAGAAGTATTTATCAGCAGCATGCTACTCTTTAAAAAATATATTAACTTTAGAGAACCTATAGTAATAATTTTATGTTTTTCTTTATATTGTATAACAATTTATATATATATTTATTGCTGTGAGTTTACATGTATTATCTATTATGACATATTTGTATTACAAAAATATTTGTTATTGCATTAATATATTTAAATATCTCTGTTTAAATATCTAGTATTTTAAAGTCTTAATAAAAAGTATTTGGTTCTAGATTAGATTTTTATATTATAAGTATTTATCAAGTCGGAATCATTCTGCTTCTTATAGAAAATATATATAAAAATGTATACTATATATAGTAATAATTTTACCTAATTCCTGCTTGAATATCACGACTTATGTACACGTTTCTTGCTGTTGATTTCCAACAATTATCTATTTGTATCACAAAAATATATGTTATTGCATCAATATATTCAAATATCTGCCCAAATATATGACTCATGTATTTTTACCCTTATTGCCAGCTTGGAAATGTCCAAGAAGTAATGACTTTGCCAACAACATTAGTATTTGCGTGGCAAGTCTATAAATAAAGGTGTTTTAAATTGACTCTGTTATTAACAATGAATGTTAATGCTATTGTGTACATAAGACCCTTAATTATATGCAAAAGCTTTTCGTCAGACAACTTAATATAAGAATATGTTAATTATTTTTTGCCCCCTTATTATTCCTTATTTTTTACTTTTGTTCTTTAAGCGTTCCCGGGTGCGCATTTGCTTTCTTCATCTTTTTGTGGCTAATGATTTCGGTGTTATGCAATCAAGTCAATAATTTCAGCATTTCTACAATAATAAAAATTCGAATTGGGGGAAAAAAAGTTAAGGATATGCATATCCAGTTTTAATCGCGCGATTTTCTGGATTTGGCAATTTCATGGGACTTTATTTATGTTCATTGCTGAGGTTTTTTTGGCTCTGCTGCCGCCAACGAGTTAGACTTGTAAATAAGTCTAATTATTTGGCGGTGTTTGTTCACTCAATTAATATTATTTATAAATTGGAATGATGTTGAACAACTGCGTGTGTCGCGCGGTGCATTAAGTATTCTAATTTATGGCAGCAAATGTCACCAGAGCTGAGCTTCGCTTCGCCTTTTTTGATATCTACATTTGCATTTGGCCCGTTCTTGGACTCGGACTCTGCCATCGCCCGTATATTTGCACAATTGCAATCGTAAACAGTCTGCGTCTGCGTCTGGGCCTGGCCACCCGCCGATCATTAAACATTTATAAACAAATTATGTCAATTTGTATGTAAACATGAAATCGAATCAAATCGCGGCAGCGAGTGGCCGGCCATCGAATGCAGACGTGCCAAGAGTCGCCTTTCGGTCCGCCGGCCCACAGATTGCAAATATTGGATTGCAGTTTACAGCTGGCACTTTGAGTGGACAGTAAAAAAAGTGTAATATTCAGGGATATATGGAATAATTTTTCATCAATTTAATAACTATATTTACCATATACTTTTATTGATATTGTCACAATTATTTAATAGATTTCCGAGTAGCCTTTATAACTCCTTCTTCTACTTTGTTCGGATTAAATAGTTATTTCATTACTTTAGACTGTAATTTATTTAATGCAAGGTCTCTAGATTTTTTCCCAGTGCACTGCGCAGCTCTCGGCGCGTCGTCACCGTCAACATTTAGTTTGGCTTTGCATTTTGTTACTTGAGCTAAATTACAGCGCATGAAATACGGAAGTTGTTATTGCTGTTGTTGCTATTACGGCATTGATTGCAACCTGCACTTACGAGCGACAGAGGGGGAGGCGGAGGAAAGCAGTGGGTTCGGTGAAGGGGCGGGGGGAAACGGGGTAGTTTCGGCCGCGGCCAAAGGGCGTGAGTCTTGGCCCAAAGTTGTATGCTGCTAATTTTGATTTATTGCAAGTCGCCTTCTATGGCGTTTTTATCAACGTAATGCTTCCTGTTCTCCGTCAGATCAGTCTCCGTATTCAGTACAGTGAACACACTGTATGGGTTATCCTACAAATGTATTGTTATTTATTGAGTTTAATTGTTCGAGGATAAAATAAGGTATATGTTTTAAATGTAAAGTTAATATTTGGATGCTGCCATTCTATTTCCTTGTTATGAATAAATAAGGTTGATATGTTTAATTTTAAGTTGATATTTGCCGCCATTCTATTTTCTTTTTTAACAAATGGGATTTGTATTATACATATAGGTGTAGGTGTAGATCTTACATTAAAATATTTTACATTTAGTAGGTGTGGACAATTTTTAAAATTAACTAGAACTGCAAGCAAGTTTTAAAAACATTGCTCTAGCTCTTACAGTCTCTGAGATCTAGAGCTTCATACGAACAAACGAACAGACAGACGGACAGACGGACAAACGGACAAACAGACAAACGGACAAACGGACAAGCGGACATGGCTAAATCGAGTCGCCTGGCAATGCTGGTATAACATTCAACCGAGTGTTAATTATTTTTGGCATCGTGTAAACTATTTAAGAAAGACTACCAGATGCACAGTGAGCACCTCTGCCTGCCTAGGTTCCCTGTATCGAGCGTTCACTGCATTCTGTATGCTGTATGAGCCCGTGTGTGTAACTATGACTAGGCGTCTTTTCCCAGCCGATCATTGAGCTGACTGATCTCAAGCTCGAGCATAGCGCGTGTTATTTGATATTGAACTTGGCTTTGACGCTTGCGCCGGGCGAGTGTGGCACGAGTTCTCACACGTAAACTGGCTCATGTGCCCGGCCGCCGTTCCTCCGTCTTATTCTAATTTATTAATTATTTATTTATGTTGTCAGCGATCGGTGTTACCCGCCGTAGGTGGTAATGGGCCGGAACGGACTGCCGGGGCAAAGGAGCGGGTGCTGGCGGGCATTTCTGTGGCGCATTTTGTGCATTAAACGCCTTAGAGCCATTTGCATGGATATTCGATTTGAATTATGGAAAGCCAAACTTTTAATACGACACATGTGCCCATAAAGGGGGGTGAATGTCATTCTATATTTTGATCTTTGATTTTATTTTTAACTGGAGAGCATTGAGGCCTGGGAGTTGTAAATTCAGATTTTGGTTACTGAATATAGAGTTTAAGGATTAAACAATAAACATATTGATGCCAGTAATAGATACTACTTATACTATTATTAATACAAAATTTAAAAAAATAATACTAAGCACGCAATGGTGCTAATTTTATAGTTTTTGGATTTAACAATAAACATATTGTCTAGGTACCATTAATAGTTTTTGTATGTAATATTACTACGTTAATAACAAGTGGAAGAAATCAATTAATTTCCTAGCAAATATAAGCCACTTTTAATTGGAAATCAAACTAAGATATTTGTATTAAAAGAATTATTTAATATATGAATTATTTAATACATGTAATTGCTTTTACCTCTGGCTAACGTCATATACCGGTTCCTTATGCCTGTATTGTATTTTTCCCAATATAAGAACTCTACCAAAAATAACAAAAAGCCAAGCAAAATACTTGTTTCGCTTAAAATACGTTAAATTAATTAATTGGTACTAATCCGTGCAACAAAGAAATATAATAACAATAAGGCTAATGTGCTCAGCGCCCGGCGGCAGCGTCTGGCATAGTCCCAAGACTATACAGATACAGACGCAGTTCAAAAACGACCAGAAAGACTCAGATAAATGAAATAAAATAAATTAGAAATTAAGTTAATTGAGTGCATTCTGTTTGCCAGCAAGCAGACGAGTTTCTGGCCGCTGGATGTGTGTAGGAATACTCCCAATCGTAACCAGCCCCAAGGCATTGTTCGGCATTTAATTGAAATTAATACAAGCAGGGGGACCTGATTTTTATGGACTTCTCACCTGCTAATCTCAAGGTCGTGTCGCTTGCCTCCGCTTTTAATGGTGGATTAAATGTCGGGGACCAAAAGTGTGGATTGCAAATAATGGGTTAATCTGGGCTTAGTTTTGGGGGCATTCCGGGATGGACAATGACTTGGCTGAAAGCAAAAATATATGCCCTGCCAAAAGGGTGAACTGCCCATGCACAGGAAAAAAGGGGGGTATAATTAATTTAATTAGTTTGATTATCGTATAAAGTTAATTATGTGCTGGGAACACTGCTCTCAAGTAAGGTAAGAATTTCCTTTATATTGAAGCTTATTACCAAAGCTTATAGTTTTATCTGCTATATCCATATTTATCATCACTTTATATACTTTTCTCCCTGTGTGTAGCCAGTTATGATTAATCACAATTGTGTGTTGCTATCAATTTTAATTTCATTATAAAAGTTTACATTACAATCGACTCGCAGCCAACAAAGACCGAAATCCAAGACCCCAAAGCAGCACATGACACCTCAAACAAAAAAATAATAAAAAAGAATATATAAAAAAGTGGAGAAGAAGCAGCAGACGGAAACCTTTCGAAGAAGAAGCTATGCGCTATGATACCATAATCCACGAATAAAACTAAAGAAACCAGCGGCCAGCGACCAACATACAGGCACACACACTTACGGGCACACACCAAAAAGTTCACAAATAGTTCAATGAACTTACCCTTTGTTGTTGTCTCGGGTGTGTATGTTGCCACGCTGGTCGCCCTCTCTCTCGCACCGTGTGTGTGTGTGTGTGTGTATTTATTTATGTTTTATTTTTATTTGTTTCGTCTATTTCGTCTATTTCAATTCATTTCTTAGGCGGCGGCCGCAAGGTGGGAATACTCTTGGCCCGCGGACTGAAATGCATTAAAAGCCTAAGCTTTGGCTTGTATCCGAGAGATACTTCTCCGAAGATCGAGCCACATTAACATTTACAACGACTCTTAGGCAAATTAAGTTTCTTTTTCCTTCATTTTTTCTTCGTTTCCATCTTTGATCTGCATTTAATTTTCGGCTCCTCTGCGCCTTCTGCCCCTCACTAAATATTGTCACGTAGCCCCGCCGATTCTCGTTCTTCTGGATTGTTAATTTTGAATGAATTCTGATGGCCCATGCAGGCCAAGATCGGGGGAAACAAACATTTTCACATGCCTCTAATCAAGTGTGAATAATCCCCTTTTGGGGCCAGTCAGTGGGCAAAAAGTATTTAAGCTTAATTGTTATGCTGATAGAGGCGCTAGATGGATTGGTTTCAGCTTCGGGCCCAAAAACACAGAAAAAATTAAAGGGAAAAACAAAAGGCGTACAAGAGTCGCCGTCTCACCTGACAGGTGTACAAACACACACAGGTAGCAAGGTGTTTGCCTGAGTGTGTGCGTCAGCCGGCTCACGTTTCGTTTGTCGTCTGGGGAGCTCCAAACTTGAGAGCTCTTTTTTTCCGTTTTGCCCAAATATACCTCGATACTTTTACATTTAAAACAATTATGAATAATTTGGCCCCACCATTGGCTCTCCGAATAGCTGTTGCTCTTAAGGAGTTGTAACAAGGTTTAATGCGAATTTAAGTTAAGTTTTGATGATACAATAATTTCCAGCAAAATACAATGGTTTATAATTGATAAGCTTTTCTTATCTCAATTTAAATATAACACAAAGATATTGTTATCTAAGTTATTTATCTAATAAATTATCACTTATGAACTGCGCTTTAAATATTGTGTGAATAAGTTAGAGATGACTTTAATTTTAAAGAATCCCTTCGACAGATTCTTGATTCATTTATTATTGTTCTTTTTTAAATAAGATACAACCCTAAAAGAACATTTCAACAGTGATCCTTGTATATATAGATATTGTTTTGCATTTATGTAATTCTTTAAATTAGTATGAATTATCAATAGAAGGGCTTATAACAAAATCTTTAATTCTTTAAGGTTTTTAAAGTGCTCTTCGTTTTTTTGCATATAATATATACTGTAAGACTAATAAGTAATATTATAAAACCATACCAGGAACTTTTAATGTAAAAAATAAACATATAACATAAACATTACTAATACGCCATGTATAAAATGCATTTATTCAATTGTATCATTATTCACATTAATTTTAGAGCCCTAAATAAACCATGTATATGTAGATATTGTTTAGTATTTATTTAAATTTTTATATTAAAATTCTTTAAGGTTTTTTAAAATGAACTTGGTTTATTACATATAATATTAATTTATGGACTTGTATAAAATAATAAGACACCCTAAAGTAATAACCATGCCAGGTACTATTCATGTAAAGAGGATATATATAAACATTACTGATACATGACCATAAAATCGTATTTATTGGTTTAAAGCTTCAATTTTCTGCCGAAATTCGATATACCCAATTCAAGGGCCGCGCATGGCCAAAACAATGTGTAATAGGATTTTAATTGAATTGTCGCAAAAACGGCGCACTTGACGGCTTTCGAAGTTATTTTTGTTTGATTTTACGAGTGCCCGCTGCTGCCTGCCTGAGTTTTGGGTGCTATTAATTAATTGTCATGTGCTTATTACACAATCTAGCCGCGAGTGGGTGGAGCGGGCTGAGCGGCCGGAGCGGGCTGGGCGGGCTGAGCGGGAGATGATGCTGGAAACGCCAGGCATCTTACGCAATTTTCGACGGCAGCCGCGACGTTTGCACAGGTGCTGCCTGCCGCTGCTGACGTCACTGATAGGCACTAGGCACGCCACTAAGTATACACAAGCGGCGCAGCTATTTTCGCGACTGGCTGCGCAATTGGTTAACTTGGACTTGGCCAACAAGCCTAAAGTCAGTGCCAAGCAATGAAAATTGCAACGTGTTTTGGCATTAGACGTGAAAGTGCGAGTTTGCACTGCGACAGCGGCCAGCAGGGGCCAGCAGGGGCCAGCCAAGTGAGCGAGTGAGTGAGTGGGTGAATTTTGCAGGCAAGACTGCCCACACCAACGCCAAACTAGTTGGCTTTTATGGCACGTAATTTGCAATTGGCAAAACCAAGTCCAAGACATCCAACAATTCCTGTCAACGGCGATGGCCGCCCGCCGCGCCCCGCCGCTGGCAAACTTTTCACTTTTCATACTGCGCTTTTCCAACTATTTTCCCATTCGTACGTGCCTCCCGGTGCATATTTTTGCCCTGTTGGCCTATTAAGTCTTTCTGGCCCAAAGGGTTCTTGGCTGGCCGCTGGCCAAAGTCTGTGCTGACTACCAGGAAAAACCAATACACCACCCCCCCCCCCACCACATTTGGTTCAAAAAACACTTTATGCTCTCTCAAGCCGGGCGACCCATTTAGGCTGCATATTGCGCATACGCCCCGTTGGTGAATCAAAAACAAATCCCCTCATGACTAATGCCAGCTTAAGCCGAATTCCAGCATTTGGCACGTGAGTCGTCCTAAAACTATGCCATAAACAGCTTTGGAAAAATTTTAAATATTTATCTTCTCCCTTTCTGTTGTTTAGTTTGCCAAAAAGTCCAAATATTTGCAAATTAGGAGAAACTCTCATATTTTTGTGGAAGCTACCCCGAGATGGAGATGAAACTGAAACTGAATATATAACAAAAGGCACTTGTCTGGGTGAAATTTTCACTAGATATTCAAATGAACAACAATAAACGTGGCTGCTGCTGCTGCTGCTGTGCAGGCTGTTGTTGTTGGTGATGGTGTTGGTGTTGTTGTTGGTGTTGGTGTGTTTGTTGTTTGTGCTTTCGTTGGTTGTGTTGAACAAACAAACAAAAAAAACAACACACAAAAAACGGAAACCGTTAAACTCAAAGAAATAACACAAAACAACAACATTAATACTGAGTTTGGGAGTCGCTTTCAAATTTTTGTACACTGGAAATATAGTCAGTATGCATGTAGAGGTTATTATGTTATTTGTTTATATATCTAGTTACTAAGGGAACATATTATTAAGTAAATATATATCTTGAAGCTGGCATAGGAAGGTATTTTAAATACTCAGTTACTAAGGGAAAATATTACTAAGTAAATATATATATTTAAACTGACATAGCAAGGTATTTTAAATACTCAGGAAGTGGAGGCTCTCTTTAGAGCCTTCTTCCTGCATAAAGGGTATAAAAACTTCGTGCTTCTGATATTATATTATTAAATTAATATATTATATATATTTTTTACAGTGCTCCTTGTTGCTGGCGTAGATGTTGCTGCTGTTGATGAGGCGTGCTCCGTTGTTTACCCCACTTGAAAGCGACTGAAGATCAATGGATTGTATGACCAAGACCAAGACCAAGACCAAAGTTGCTGGTGTTGGTCTACCACTTTCGTTGTTACTGTTGTTGATTTTTAGCCTTTTTTTAGTTTTGTTTTTATTTTTGTTTTTGTTTCGAGCCGCCGCCAGAGCTTTGAGCGATTTTTCATTGGAATAGAAAGTGAATTGAATTTGTTTTCGCTGGCGCTCTGTCCGCTCGATTCATTGGGGTGCCGTTGTTGTTTACACTGAAAACAACGCTCGTCGAGCAGCTGGCAGATGCTCGGAGCGACAATCTTCTGGAAATTGGACCATGTCATTGACCTTTTCGTCTTCGAGTTGCCCCAAAAAAATAAAAGCAGTGAGAGTGCTGCTCGTTGTTTATCTTTTCGGATTCAGTTGTTGCCTTGCTCCGGGGAAAAGCATCAGAGAAAGAGGAGCTTTTACCACGAGGCTTGTGGACTTTACTCGAATGCAATTAATGCTCGTTGCTGGTGGATCTTTGCAGTAAAGAAAGGCGGGTTTATAAGGGAAATTTACTAGAAAACTGTGCACAGTTGTGTTAAAAAGAGGGATACTGTTTAAGCTTAATAATGATCGAAAAGTGCCTTCAATTAAGGGAATTCTTTTATTACAAAACTGATAAAATATTTTACTTACCTGGCAAATATCAGAGCAAATAGTATCATATTTTGTATGTTTTATATCAATAAATTATTGATTTCCTTTTATTTAATAGTGGATATATCTTATGGAGAATATCATTATTTTGTGCTTAAAATATTTCTGTTTTATATTATTGAATAATGAATAATGTAAAACATAAGAGAGTGTCAAGAATATCTTGATTTTTAGCTTAAAATATTTCTGTTTTATATTATTGAATAATAAATAATATAAAATATTTCTGTTTTATATTATTCATGAGCTTCAAGATGGCTAAAATGGATCCAACCATAATACGCACTGAGCCTCCTGTAACTTTTGACCTTATTTTATCATGTGACTCATGTCTTTTTAGCAATAATATTAAGTTAAAGGGGAACCACCAATTTAAGCTACACTTCTTTTATCTTAGTAATAATTTAATAATATAAATAAACTATAAATGGTGATGATACTTGATTGAAATTGAATATATTATTATTATATATTAATATATTATTATCCCGACAGTTTACTGAATGGATAAAATTGCGGAAATCTAAGATTATTTAAAATTCTATAAGATATAATTTCAGTTCTCAATTATTTTCCCTTTCAGAGAGCACTGTTTTATATTTTTTTGAATATGAAAAAATTCCCTTTAAGTTAGAAAAACACAAGTGCTGTTGATATATTATTTACTAGTCTTAACTCGAACTTGCTGCCGAACTATTCAGGCTACCTGGAGAGCGGCCTGTGGCCCGTGGTGTCCCAGATTGGATTGACATCCACTGTCGCTTTCTATTTGTGGTGTCTTCTAGCGTTTTCCAAATGCGGAACCGCCGAGCTGCAGTAGTCGGCCGACTCGATTTCTTTTACCGAAATGTGTAAATTAAGCACAGAGCAGCAGCCGCGGCGGTGAGTTTATTCACCTTTCGCCTAATTATCAAAATACATAAGCGAAGTGTACCAAAAAGATATATGTATATATATGTATGCATATGTATCGGCGAGCGGGGGGGCGGGCACGGAAGACGCGGGCAAAAGCTCACGACGAAGACTTCGCCTGCGACTTGACTTCAATGAAATCAATTTTACGATAATCATTTTGAACGGCCGCCCCTGTGAATGTGAAGCCCTGCCGATTCATACGTTGAATCAGAGACAGAGACAGAGACGACGACCGACCGACCCATGTACCGTTGGAAATTTCTTGCTTTTTCTTTTCTCGCTCCCCCGAGCGGCGAGTGTGTGAGTGTGAGAGTGGCGGGTATATGGGTTTTGTTTCGTGTGTATTTCTTGCTCTTTTTCGTTGTTATTGTCTTGCACGAATGTAGGTCAAGTTATACTGCCGCCAAGTGTGTGTGTGTGTGTGTGAGCATCGGTGAGTGTGGGACGAAGTTGCGTAGCCCCAAGGAGGGAGGAAGTGGGGTCGACGGGGCCTGTCATCCCGTCGCTCTCCGAGTGACTGACTAAAAGTCGGGCGAAGAGCCGGAGTTTTCTAGTAGCTTCATCCCCGGGCCAACTTTCACTTAGAAAGTTCTGCTCGCCGATTCGGATTCGGATTTTGGCTCTTGTGGGCTCTTATTTGAATACCCTTATTCCCCTTAATGCACAATATATAGCTCTCTTCCCAGAATTCACACTTGGCTGGGAAGAAAGTCTTCCGAATTAAATAAGTCTTCATATGTGGTAGAAAGATTTTTGGGGCTTCTTTTAAGTGCGATCTCATTTTATTAACCTTTTGTTATTATATTGAAGGGATTGGCAAATAATAATAATTTAATAATGTAATGTAATGTAATAATATAAAAGATCTTAACTTATATTAATTAGATTGTTTTTGGAGACTTATACATAAGTCAAACTGGATCATTACGCTTAAATTTTTGATAGTGTTGGGGATTAACTGAACCTTGATTGCTACTTGATTATTTAGAATAACATTTAACAATTTCTTAAGTAATATTTTTGTATATATAAATTATATAATATATATTGTTATATATTTTGTATATATATATTATTAAGAAACTTGTAAGCCCATAATTGTTTCCCTTTATAATTTATTAATCCAGGATCCTCTTAATAAAAGGCTAATATTTTTTGTTTATACAAACACCTGGCACTTATTTTGTAAGGATTTTGTATAAGCTTTTCAGGTAAATAATATAAATGGAAATTATTTACTTTGCCCATTCGATGTAAATAAAAATCTATGTATATAGGTTTAGAAAAATATGCTTTCTTTTAAATATTAAAATCCAATAGTTATTGTTACTTGTATATATTTTTACATAATCAGTTGTTTATTTAATGGTTATTGAAAAATATATGGATTAAAGGGAATAAGTATCAAAATAATAATAATATTAAGGGATATTTATACGCAAGGGTATTCAAGTAAAGGGTATTCCCCTTTGGGCCCCACACAGTTGAGGGTTTTTCGGGGCGTTGCGAGTTGGCTGGCTGAGCTGTGTCTGTGGCCAAAAAGGCCTGATGAATGAACACGAGCACTGCCAGCCAGGCCGCACACATCCCCGCTAAGTGGGTCAGCGCGTGTGTGGGGCCTGGGAAGATCTGTGTGCACCTGGATTGCACCTGACCGGATCGGAACGGATTGGAACGAAACGGAACTGAGGCGGATGATGATCGCTCAATTGCACTTTTTCAATGCGACTATCGCCCCGTGTGTGTGTGTGAGAGTGTGTGTGTGGGGGGAAAGCTTTCCGTTAGGCTGCGGCGACGTCATCCGCAGCAACCTTGGCGCTCGATCAGCTGTCGCGCTGCCGCTGCCGCTGGCGCTGCCTCTGCCGCGAGTGGATTTCCCTGAACTTCATACTGAAAAGCTAATGTGCGAGCATGTACATTTATCTATTAATAGCGCCTGTCGCTCGCTGCTCGCTGCTCGCAGTGCTCTCTGCTCCGCCCTCTCTTAGGAGCCGGAAAAACTGGCTGCGGCCAGGAGAGGCAAAAGCTTAGCTCTCGGCTCTCTTAAGTTTGGCCCCCGCTCTCAGAATATAAATACAGTGGAAGTTCTCAATTGTTGTTGTTGTTGTTGTGTGCTATTATTGACCTAATCACTTGTGGAGCACAAACGAACATTGAACTTTTACTTCCGCATGAGAGCGCTGCATGCGAGAATTTGCTTTTCAGAACTCTTTTATTTATTTCTTTCCACTTCTACTTCCAATTTTCCTGTGTTTTTATTGATCATTTCCAGGCGGCGGCCGGCGGCGGCGGCGACCGCCCAGTGACATTAATTAATGCCCGCAGATTCATCAAGTATGCGCCGGCCGTTCGGAAAATCATATTTCACGCTTCCGCAGCTCCCCCGGCAGCAATTTGTCTGCGCCGGGATCTCCCGATCCCTATCCCGATTCCGATCCCGATCCCGATCCCGAAGCCGATGCCGATGCCGATGCCGATCCCGAACGAGAGATCCCCCAGAGATGTGTATATGTGTGTGTGTATCTGGAAAATCTTGTAATTTAATGCGACAATTTTGTGCGGCGGCCGCAGCCAACGAGTTCCACTGGAAGTGCAAGGGCAGGAAAAAGTTGTTTGTTTTCAGTTTTAAATATGGTTTTTCTTTAATATTAATATGTATGTGTAATGTGTAATGGGGATGGATGTTCGCATATAAATACTCTTAATACTCTTAATGTCTAAACAAAAATTTATCGCTGGCATAAGGTTCAACAATTGGTCAAAAAATAAGAGAAAATAAATAGGATTACGGTTGAAACAAAAGGTGAAGTTTTGCTCGGGGAGAAATACATATATGACACTAAACGTAATACTCTTTGCGTGAACAATTACAAGTATATAATATATATATAACATATATGGTGCGCGATAGGATATATGTATGTATGTCGTAGGATATATGCAAGTGAACAGTATTTAATTTAAATAATATGATAATAAATAATTAATATATAATAGGCATATGGTAGGCTGCTCTACACACAAAAACTACATAAATACAAAAGTTCGCATCGGTTGGGGCCCGGGGGGATCCTTGGCTTTCTCCTTCGCCGGCAGCTGGAAGTCTCCTCGCGGCCGCGAACGCGCAGCCAGCGCGCTCCCCCAATCATGCCGAGAATTTGTTTTTGTTACGACTCTCCACTCTCCACTCTGCACTCTCCACTCTCCACTAGTACTGCCCGGTCGGATCCAGGCAATCCCGCTGTCGACGCTTTTGGCGTGTGCTCTGCGAATCGCGTGGTCGCCTATAGGTTCCAGTGGGATCCAGCATTGTGTTTGTTTTGTGTCTTCCTTCTTTCCAAGGGGTTTTCCCAATTATTTAATATGTAGATTGTGACTCTTAAGAGGAATCTCTTAGAGATGGGCGGCTAGTAGGTGCCAGTGGGGTCCAAATCGAGCGACATTTTGAGACGATTTTTGTGATTTGTAAAGTAATCTTTGTAGAGTGATCTTTGTAGAGTGATATTTGTAGAGCGATCTTTGTAGAGTGATCTTTGATCTCTGCAGTGCGATCTTCCCTCCTTCAGTACTGACCCGTGGGATCCAGATAGGCGGCCATAGTTTCAGTGTTTATTATGTATAGATGTATAGATATAAGTTATTATTTATATTCTCAGAGCTTCCTCTTCCAGCTCGCGTCAGTACTGGCCAGTGGGATCCAAGTAGGCAGCCATTTCGAAGACCAAAAAAATACTTGAATGACAATACAGCCGGTGTTCGCTCCTTTGTTTCAGTTGGAATCAACTTTATTTTTGAACTTTATACTGGTTCTCCGGCGCTGTTGTTGTAAGTTCTTTTATTATCACCACCAAGTTGTTGGTTTTTTTGTTCGCTGAGAGATTATACAGTCACGATGGGGCTTTTGTGTGTGCGTGTGTGTGTTCTTTTTGAGTTTGTTTGAAAGTCACTGACACTTAATGTTCAATAATTAATCGAGGGTTTTTGTGGGTTTTTGGGTTTTGGAACCGCACCGTGAAAATCGTTACGTGAAAATCGGCGGACTCTTCGAAACCTCAGGCTTAGTGCTCGGTTCGACTGACGACTGCTGCCTGTCTATATAGCTGGAACGTTGTCGATCTTATGATTTGATTTTCGTAAAGTCGTAAGCTTAAATGCCTGATGCCCGGCCGCGACGCCGGCGCCGGCAGCGACGCTGGCCGCGACAGAGCTGCGAGAGCGAGAGCGAGGAAAGAGCACGGCAGGCGGCAGGTGCGATGCTCTTTCCAGCCGATCCGGCTCTCTTAGCTAAGCGAGAGCGAGGCGGAGAGATGGTGTTTTCATTCATGTGGCCAGGTAGAGAGAGACAGACGGAGAGAGAGCCCTCTGCTCTGCTCTCTCTCTCTCTCCCTCTCTCTCTGGCTCTGGCAGAGGTACACCCACCTGGGTTTCATTCACGAAACAGCTGTTCCGACTCGAACTGCGACACGATCGAGTGCCCTCGTTATGCTCTCGTCCGTGTGTGCGTGCCTGAGTCTTGCGCCTGTGTGTTTGTGTGCGAGCGTCGCAGGCTCGCCAGGTAAGCGCTATCCTTGACGATCCCCCATTGGTGCTCCTTCCCCTCCTCCGCAGAAGCAGACTCCACCTACTTTCTGCGAGGACCGGCAGCTAATTGAGATCCTCAGCTCCTGGCCCTAAGTTGGCCAAGAACTCAGTTAGAACCTGGCCAACTACACTGAGATTTGAGATATTTGACACTAAGTCTGCCATAGAACCAAGCTAAATTTAAATGAGATATAAAATCATTTTAATCGAGATATATCTCGAAAATACTTGTAGGATCTATCTTAAACCCTAACAACAATCATGGTTACATTTTATAATTTTTGTATTACCTTATAAGCTGCTTTATAATAATTTTCACAACTAGAAGAGTCTTCCTACTCTATAAATATATATATCCTGGACTTGGCATAGCCATATTAGTTCGTCTTTCTTTGTGGCTTAGTACATTATTGTTTTTAAATATATTAACACCTTTAATTTACCAAAAAAGAACGAATATATCATACATCTCAGTTTAAAAACAGTCAGTTGGTAACTTTGTTAATCGTCTTAAAAACTCACAGGATAATACTGGTAAGGACTATCCTGAAAGAGCATAAAAATGCTGGCTTGTTAATATCCTTGCAAGAGAATTCGATAAGCAATTACTAATCCTCTTTCTTATTTCTGTTCTCAACCTTTTCCAAGTGCAACCGTTCAAATATCATCATTGTTGGCCAAGGATCTCCACTGTCGCCAGTGGTCAAACAGAGAGCTCGAGAATCCTTGCGAAAATGCTAATATCCTTATGTGGCATAAGTCCCAAATTAATGGTCTCTGAGCCGGCGGCGCGACGGCCACTGCCCACTTTACGTGACATTTGCGGTAGCTAAGCCGGGCCAACTCAAAGGGCTTAAGCCGCAACTGCCGACTCATAAAAAGGATAAGCAGGATAAGCGCTCAAGATGAGTCAGCAGACCGGCCCACCGTGGCGACGACGGGTGCTTCCGCGAAATGCGACACCGGAGGCAGGTCCACTCACAAAGGCACAAGGAGCCGAAGGGAAGAAGCTGCAGAAACTGCACCGAGGTGTTGCGGAATTAGTCGATTTTCTCATCTTTTTAACCCAAAACTCAGCCTGTAGCCAAGTCAGCTGTTGAGGCCAGGACAGAAGCCAGCAGGCAGCAGTCAGCAGGCAGCAGGCGGCAGGCAGATTACAAGGTGTGTCATCTGTCGCACAATAGGAAATATAAATCCTTTCGTTTTATTACAACGACGTAAAAAACTAAAAAATAAGAGAGTGCCAGAAGGGAGTGCCAGAGGACGAGGACTTCCGGCTGCTTGGCACGAGCGGGGATCGGGGATCGGGCAACCCTTTTGGCACGGGCTGTGCTCCTGGGGATGGGGATGGGACTCACCTTGAGATGATCCTTGCCTCCGGTAAGATGATCGCCCCCAGAAGCCTTCAAGGATGCTACCCCTTGAGTTCATAAAGTCTACGACTTGGCATTATTGAATTATTAATTAATAATTTCCTGAACATTCCACAGTTTTAAACTTTGCCAGCAATGTTTAATTAAGGAAACCGCGTCAGGGGTCCATTAACCTTATGTTGCCCAAGACATCCCGTCTGCGGTTCCGTTAGCTGTTTGACTTACCTGGCGTGGGATCCACGCGGAAATCTACCTTTCAGAGTGCTGCCCCGGATGCGCATCATCCTCGCCGCATTTTGGCGCTTCCGCTGTTGGGTTTGGGTTTTCACTTTCCAAACAGTTTTCCTTCTACTTATTTTTTTTATTAACGAATTCGTTATGCATCGTTTGGGTTTTCGTTTTCCTTTCCGTTTTGCACCTTTTGTTTTACTTTTTCTTTTTCTTTTCAGAGCGCCACGTGCCACATCCAACATTTGTTGGCACAACTGTCAGTCGGTGAGTTTTCCCCCTGGCTCGCCTCAGATCGATCAGTCACTTTCCCTGCCGAAGTTGCCATGTAATTCGATCGATTTATATATCTTTTTTATTTGGTTTTTGCGGGCCAGGACGGCTGCTAACTTATGCAATGTTTGCCGAGGGCCCAGCGCTCAGGAAAACCTTCAAACGGTCTTGGAAACTCATAAAAATTTGGGTCAATGTTCCCCCCAAGCTGTTTCTTTCGGCTTTTGCACACTTAACAGTATTTTCCGCTGACTTTTCTTGCTCTTGGACTTGCCCATGCAATGCTGCAGTTTTTTTGTTATATTTGTTATTTATTTTGGTTGTTTTTTTTTTTTCATAATTTGCAATTGCAATGCCAGAAACTTGTTATTGTTTCTGCCGGCGTTGTTTGCCGCAGCCGCGTTGACAGTTTGGCTTTTTGGCCAACTGGTAAATGATAAATGGTGGTAACTGGCCAATCCACTTAAGTGGCTCCTATCGCCTGTCACTCTTAATTACTGAGAGACATCTCACTGTGACCCGGATTTCCAATATCTGCAGATATATCTGAGCACTAGAGGAGTTATATGTCCCAGGTCTAGCCTCACCTTGCAGACATAACAGAGAATCCTGGCCAGGGCAACGACTGTCCAAGATCGTTGAGATCCACGTGCTCGGCGTTGGCAAGAGTTATTCGCACTCCAGTATAAATTACTCGGTGAACTTTTACTCCAGATTTGGTCAACGGATTAAATCAAGTAAACGTGACTGTGATGGAACTTTTCCTTGATTTCCACACTCGGCCACCGAATTGCCACCTACGAGTGCGTGGGCCCCGGCTCCCAGTGCCCAGTGCCCAGTGCCCGTAATGACTGGCGCATATGCTAAATCGGGGCGGGGAATTGAATATGCTAAACCGATCCGGTCGGTTCATAACACAGACGCACTGACGCACTGACGACAAATGCAAATGCCGCTGCTGCCTCGCGCACCTTTCGGCCAACGGCAGTTGCCGAAACTCAATGAAAGAACCAACGGGCCAGGATATTAGGTAAGTCAGCCAGTCGGCCCTCTGGGGGGTCGTTCTCCGTTAATGGCCACGCCGGATTGGGACTGGGAGTGGGAGTGGGCGGTGCTGCATAAGAATCTGCATATGGATGTGGCCTATGTGGACCGGTGATCATTACACAGCGGTCAAACGGTCATTGGCCTGCTTGCGCATCATGCAGATACGCATATCTTGAAGATACTCAAGCTCCTTGGATGCTGCTCTGCTCGCCGCTCGCTGGCACGTAAGCAGTCTTGGCTCGGCGTCTCTACCCATGTGCTCGGCCAGCTTACGCAAAATTATTTATGAAAACACAGTGCCCCGGCCAGGGGAAAACAACACTGCACCGTTGGCCGAAGCTCGTGATACCCTTTGAGCCAGTTTATTAACTGGATTTTTAGTTGGGGGAGCAGTTTCCGGAAGCTCAATGTTAAAATTCCCAAGCAGCATCAACAGTCGAGTTCGTAGATACATCTATCCTGTCTGGATCCTAGAGATAACTTGAGGGACTTTATTCAACTCATGAAATCTTTAATATATTCATTATCTTAAGGCCATGTCTCCCAGTTTTTACTGGTTCTGTGAGAAGTTCGGCATAGACAGCTTAGCTAGATCAATGCAGCTGCTGATGCCTCTTTCTTAGCCCTGTCCAAGAGTAAGCCAAATGCAGCAGGCTTTCTCTACTCTGCCAGGGTATATACACAAGAGCCGCCTGCGATTCTGAGCTATCAATCAAGGGGCAGTGGCTAGGGCTATGGAAATCGCCGGACGGAGCTCTGTAGAAATTCCGCATCGATTTGCATATGTGACAATTGTAATTGTAATTATCGCGCCGGGCCGGCCGCACTTGCAGTGCGTGGATGTATCTCAGAGGCTCCGTGTATCTGGCGGCCAACTCTGAACTCTTATTAGAGCTCTGTTATTGATTTCATAATTTATCAGCAGCGCCTGTCAATGGCCATTAGATCAATGCACCGGAATCGCATGCGTAACCGAGGCAGGGGCATTCTGCTGAATGGACTGGCGAGGGCGGCAGGGGGCAGGAGGCAGAAAAAGATGACAAATCAATCTGTTGGCAATCAAAATCGACTTCCCTCCCCACCTGCCTCGGCTGCCTCGCTGCGATTTTCACCCAATAAGGAAGCAAAAGCAGCCCCGTCGCCGGCACATGCAACAACTGCGGACAGAAACAACAACGACCACCAGAAACTGCAGTCAGGCAAAACATAAAATGAGCAGCGGAGCAGCCGCGTACACTGGGGGAAAATCATGGGTCCCAGCACTTGAGTAGCTGACACTAAATGGTGATTTCCCAGCCCGCACTGCTTTGGTTTCTGGGACAGCCCGATGAATAGATCTTTATTTTAAGCCTGACCTAATCAGACGCGAAATAAATAAATAATACATTTTGCCCGAGTTACAGAATTTTATTCATATATATAAAGGCGAGACTCGCATCAGCGGCAATCATATAATGGATTAGCTTTGCAGAAAAGTTATGTCTCGTTTCAGGTCAAAAAGTACTTAACCATTCCAGGGAATATATTATTTATATTTATATTTTCTTGGGCTTTCCTCCAGTGCATCGGCCGCGGGCTCTATAAATCTGCTGTGCCTCGCGAGACCGGAGGCTTTGGTCTCCAGCCATCTAGCCAGCAGTCAAGCAACCCAACAACCAACCAGCCAGCCAGCCAGCCAGCCAGCTAGCTCTTTTGGCCCGAACAAGAGACCAGAGACCAGAGACCAGACCAGTTGCTCCGGCTGCAACTAGGAGGCTGGCAAGCGGGGGGCCTGGGAGTAAAAATAACCTCAGCTAAGTTCACTGGGGCGAGGTTGAATGAACTCGCAGAGAAATGTGATTTGCCATTCGACTATTCGCCTGCAACTTGTTTGTGGCTGCCAGCCAGTCCGGATATATCAATAAGTGGCCTTTGCCTATGGCTTGAGCCGCGATTGCAGTCTCAATTTCACTCAATTAAACCTTGTGCTTCGCCATTCGCAATCCACAATTCGCAATTCGCAACAGCGGCACTGGCACCGGCTGCAGACGACAGATACAATTAACTTATCGCGAAAAAGTTTCCGGAAACTGGCTGACTGCCCACACAGCCGCTGGCATGGGGACCGCTGCGGAGGGAGCTCCGGAGTCCGGAAGGCAGCGGCGGGGGAAATTCGAGTGTGGCAAGTACCCAGTACTGGGAAAGCGAATGCAATGAAGTACTCGTATCACAGACGCTCGCGGCTCGCGTTTAATATGTTTGTTGACATCCAATTAGGGCGATTTCCTTCCTCATTAACAATCGCAGTAGGAACGGATGATCCGGGAGAGGGTTCGACTGAGGGATGCTCATCTTTGGGTTCATACTGAACTTTGGCCAAGGATAATGCAACTTGCTTCTTGATTCTGCTTCAGTATTCTGTCTCCAATGAAAGTGGGTACTATCAAAGTAATTACCAAGAAACCTGGACAAATTATTTAAAATACTTTTCTTTTATTTCCAAAGTCATAGTGATCCTCAAGCCCCATATACCCTTCCCTACCCAATTGATAAGGCTTGGAGACGGAGCGGGCTGTGAGCTGGAACGCAGGCGTTGATGCTTTGAAATTTAACTCAAGCGTCAAAAAATTATGGCAAACATGAACGAGATAAACACACACACATACACTGGCACACACACACACCTTCTAGCACACACACACACGTGGGGCGAAGTCACACAGATACCAGCAATTAGATCTGCTGTGGACATAGTTAGCGATGCATTTTCATAGACATGGACACGGGCCCATCAGCCATCAGCCCATCGAGGGCCACGTACTCGTAGTACGAGTATCTGAGTATCTGGTGGACACTCACTCTCACACAGATACGGAGGGGCTCACGCACACAGAGCCGCAATTAGAGCTGGCATCTCTGCACGCTTAAAGTACAATAAACCCAGATTGCAACACTCTTGCCCGGCGATAGTTGTCGTGTCGTGGGGTTTTTGAACCTGCTCCTCTCCACGCTGCCCCCGAGAACTCACTACTCACTATTCCCTCACCGCTGCTGCCACGCCGGCTCTGTATCTGTATCTGTATCTGTATCTAGCTGGGTTTTATGACGCCGGCGCCGGTTTATGGCGGACATTTAGCGGAACGTTTACCCGCCAAATGACTTTATTACTGGAAGCTGCCAGCCAGCCGCGCTGCCGGCGAGCCAGCGAAAGTGAAAGCCCGAGCATTGGGCTCAAACGATTTGGGCCAGAGCCGAGTTGGGCCTCGAAGGATTCACGGTTAAGGTGTTTCATTGAGAGCTTAGTTTCGGGGCCTTTTGGATAGTAATTAAAGCAAGAAGTCTTACTAACTATTATCCATTTAGATATATTTTCTAGGTATTTGCTACCTGTAAGAATGTAAAGTGTTTACACAACAAAAATGGGATTTAGCCTGTATGGAGAGCCTAATCTATTTCTTGTTAGAAGTAAATAGTATCTACCACATCTTGCTAGCTTGGACCTACCAAACACGACCTTAGCTTTTTTTATGGGCCACTTCAGGAGCCCAGCAGAACAATCAGTGTCCATGAGCAGGCTGCTCCTGCTCCTGCTCCCTGCTCCTGCCAGAGCAACCTCATACATAAGAGGACATTCGGGTATAGGGCCCTGTGTCGGGTAATCCTGAGGACCGGCAGGCGGCTCATGTACAAGGCACATAATGCCATTTACCAGTGAGAGATAGAGAGCTCAGCTGGCTCAGTTACATGGCATGAATAACAAATCTAAACATATGTACTACACATAAATATGTGTACCCCTGCCGAAAGCAGGGAAAAAAAAGAGCCAGAAAAATACAAATGGGGTGGCAAGTGGCAAGTGGCGAGTGGCAAGGGAGACAGACAGAGAGGACACACTGGGGCCGGAACAATGTGGAGCGGCAGGGGCGAGTGTGTCGACATGGAGCTGGCTCCCCTCCTTGGATTGTCGCTGCCGGCGACGATGATGATGATGATAGCTGCTACCCTGTGGAAGCCCAGAACCCCGGAACCCCTGGCGGCGAACCCCTACCCGAAAAGAGCCCCAGTGACTCCAGCCCCCGTGCCGCCACTCAATGGCAGCGACACTTGCGCTCGTATCCTGCGAACCTATTCACATTTCATATACTTACATCACTGCACTGGTGTTTGTGGCGACCCCTTGGCACGCGGCATGTGTGTGGGTGCGGAGTGGTTCCGGGGCGGCGGGGACTCCCCTCGGCCCAGGCGGAGGGGCGGCACAAAGAATTGCATTTAAATACATTAAATTGTGTAAATAATATGCTACACATGTTGCCAGTTGCCCGTTGCCAGTTGCCAGTTGCCCGTTGCCAGTTCATTAAGTACATGCCACAGATATACATGCCTAGGCACATGTATCTGCCAGATACAGGGCACGGACAGGGGCACGGACAGGGGCACGGACAGGGGCACGGACAGGGGCACTCACACAGACACCGCGACGGGGCATTGGTATCCGTATCCGCATCCGCATCCATGGGATTGGCTTACACACGCCACGGCCACATGCCGTGGCTTTATGTGTGTTTACTTGACCAGCAATTTATTTATGGCATTTTATCAATTTTATTTCACTCCCCTCCGCCATTTGTGGCTCGTATTTGTATTTGTATTTGTATTTATTTTTGCAGCTCGAACTTCCCCAAACACTGGCCCGGTGGCCCGGTGGCCCGGCACTTGTCATCCGCCAGCTGGCTGGACTTGCTGCTCGCCTGTTGGCGTATCCTTTAAATGCAACTTGTGCGGCCCTCGTCCGCTGGGCGTGTTGGCCGCGGCAGGCACTTGAAGCTCCCTTTCGATCCTCTTAAACTAATTAAATGTCGGGAGCGGTGACTTGAGCATGCTCAGCGTGACGACATCAAAGCGTCTCCTGAGTGCGTCCGTAATCTTCAAAGCTCCAGAAATTCATTTGGAACAGGCTGCCAGCGGCCAGGAGCAGGACACTGGAATGCTGCTCCCCCGGTCCGGGGCCACACCGTGCTTATGTGTGTTTGTCACGCTTTTTCTTTTCGGCTTCCATTATATTTCTTTTTTTAATATTATTTACCGTTCGGTTAAGCGCTCTCAATGGTCAGGTCACGAGAGGTGCACTTGGAGAAATAAGGGTAAGTTGTGATAAGTTCTATAACATGGTTCTATAAACTATATATATATATATATAAACTTTGTTAAAATAATATTGTACCAATACATACTCATTTAATGCCTGGATAATTATATTTTTACTCTTAAACAATTGTAAGAATTCTTAAATACTTTAACTAGTTAGAGGCAACATCATTTTTATTAATAATTGTTGTTAACTATTGTCATAATAATAAAATAAATGTTAAAATACATACTCATTTAATGCCTGAATAATTCTATTTTTACTCTTAAACAATTAAGACCTCTTAATAACTTTAACTAGTTAAAGGCAAATTCATTTGTATTAATAAGTTAAATTCCAAGCTGTGGTTTTGCTATAAGCCAAGATTCTGGGGTTTAAAAATGTTTCAAAAGTGGTCTCTGATTTTTAAAACAAATCCTTTCTGAACATATTTCACATACATCCCTGCAGTTTTAATATTTATTTGCAGTTTAAAAGTTGTGAATATACAAATAGCTTTAAAAAATATACATTTAATGGCTGAATAATTATATTTTTACTCTTAAACATTTTTAAGACCTTCTATTAACTTTAACTAGTTAAAGGCAACTTAATTTTAACTAATTAATAATAAAATATAAGTAATAAAGTTCAGTTTCGTGCTTTGGTTTTAATAAAAGCCAAGTTTCTTGTGGTTTCAAAATGTTTGCCAAGGACTCTCCCATTCAAACAAGAACTCCTAAATATATATCACATAAATTCCAGTCAGTTTTAATATTTATTTGAAGTCTAAAAAATGAATTGCTTGATTTGAACCTCTAGATTCCATCGAGAGTTTTCTTCGAGTGCACCACGTATGTACTCCACCAGCTCTGCACGGGGTGAGGTCTGAGATTTTCCAAAGGGGTTGCTAGTGGGTGGTGGGTGGTGAATGGTGGGTGTTGAGTGGCAAGTGGTGGGTGGTGCCTCGTGTCTGGTGGTTGCGGGTGCTGTCTGGTGTTATGTGTCATGCGCATAGCCGGCGTGGCGTGGCTGGCACATCTAAGTGTGCTAATGCATACCAACGCCTGCTGCGGCGTCCTCGGCGCCTGATAGCTTCTAATATTGAAATTCTCGCTTAGAAATTTCTAACGGCGACGCAACCCTAGGCGCTGCCCTTGCAGGCCGCCCGCCGCCGAAGGTATTAGAATTTGTTACCTTTTCGATTGGCCGTTTTTTTTAGCGGCGACCGGGCTTTGTGGCACCTGAGGGCGGGCCCTCAGTCGGTGGGCTCTAGTTTCTGGTTGCCTGTTGCGGCCAGGTAAATTATGCAATCTTTGGCAGCGACAACGGCGACAGGTGCGCGACAGGAGCCAACCGACTCCTGCGGCAGGAGTTGGCGCTCATAATAATGGATTTTTTCGTATATTCCAACAAGGCGAACAGCAAAGCCCATTGGGCCCTTAGATAAAACTACACACACCGCCCTGCGCACACACACATGGAGAGGAGGAGGAGGAGGAGGAGGAGGGCGGGGGCCGGCGACTACTGTTATAACTAAAACTACGAAACTATAGTGTTTCAAAACTAACAGTATTACCATACCAGGTTATCAGGCCACCAGTGCGTCCAGCAGGACGACCAACTATCTCACTACCGGATAGTAGTGGCTCTCTCTCCCGCTCCGCTCTATGCGGCTCTCCTGCGAAAGGGAAAGTGTCCTGCGCTCTTGGCATCCCAAAACTACACATGTGGGGCGTCTAAGCAAGGCTAAGAAGCTGCCCAAACCCCGGCGGAACAAGTTCTAAGCACACATATTTTTTTCCCACCCACACACACACAGTGGAGCGTGTAAACTACCCCGAAAGCAGAAAAAGCTAAGGGTCGCAAGTGGGTAGTCACAGTAAGTGAAAGTAACCCTCGCCGGAGTGGAGAGTCGGGCGCTGAGAAGCGGGCGATAGGTGGACACAATTGGCATTCATTTCACTTTATTCGTGTGGCACCACCAGCCGGTGGCGAAAGTCCAAAGAATTTTTGGAGCCGGCGGAAGAATACCGTCATTAGGCCAGCAGATGGCAGCAACAGCGGCAGCCTCGCATTCCAATCCGATGACGCTGATGGCCGAAAAAACACTGACATGGCCAAAATAAGCCACACTCGCTGCCCAAAAAAAAACATCTCGAAGTATTTTGTAAACAGAGAGTGTTGTTGTTGTTGTTTGGAGCCCATGGCCAAGGCCCCATGGCAACATTGGCCAAGGCGACAGTTCAGGACGCCTGAATGACAGGCGAACAGGGACGAGCAGCAGGAGATGCCGCGCTGCGCAGTAGTGAGCCGGCGGAAGTGAGCTTAGGAATTCACTTCCGGTTTGAGGGCCCTGATCGCCTGGTAAATGAAAATGCATCAGTTCCGCATGTGTGGCAGCTTTGGGCATCGCAGCCCCGATATCCGTCTGGGCCCGTTCGACGGGCGTGGCCGGGTCAGCTATTGATCCGTTGCATGTGTGGCACACGGCGGCCAGGAAGCGGCAAGCAGGCGACTGCCCCGCGGGAAACCTATCCAGGAATATCCCGGCTAGTGCCGGCGCATATCGCGCATACGCCGCGTGAGCCCAGTTTTAAATGCCAGCAAAATTTTCAAAATGGCGCCGTCTCTTAAAGTGCCAACTTGTGGCTTTAGGCGAACAGGTGCCCAGCCCGAACAGGGCGCAGCAGCAGGCGGCACTTAAATATGATGCGGCACTCGCGGCATGTGTGTATATATTATATAAGTCCAGCCCCGCCCCCTGCCCTCTGCCCTCTGGGATGAAGCGAGTTTCCAATAAACTTGAGCCCACAAAAAGGCGAACTCATTCGGGCCCTCTAAAGTAGGCAGCACACACGGCGGCGCGGCGCCACCCCCAGAGGCACTCCGAGTGGCCGCCCCTCGGAGCTTATCTCACACTCAGACTCACACTCGGCGGTGGCTTTGAGTGGCTTTAAAAAAATATTTTCGAGCTGAAACGAGCAGGCTAGCATGCCCAGAGACATGTGTTTCTAGATAAAAAATGCGCCTGCCTGCCTGGCGCCCTTAAGAGCTGACAGGAAGGAAATCGAAGAGAGCCGAAAAAATGCCAGAGCTGTCGCTGACTTTTATGGGCATTTAGCACGTCATTAAAACGTCAAGTCATCAATCTTCTGGCCCATTCGAACAGGCTCGCAGCCGGGCCAAGAACTCCGATACTCCGATTGCGGGCCCCAACGCCCCAAGGCAATATTTGGCCAAAAAGGAAGGCCGCGAGGGCGGCCATTAGAAAATTTCCATTTTCGTCACACGTTGTCAGGGCAACAGGAGGCCCGGATAGATACGTGTGGCTGTGTGGCTGGCGCAGCTCCAAAGCTCCAAAGATGCCGCATTCCAATCCCCGGCTGGCCGCTCCTCGACGCCTGTTAGCCAGATATTTCGCATAGAAATGTTAGAAAAAGAAAAGGCAGCCGGCAGCCGGCAGCGGGCTTAGAAGCGGCATTAGAAGCCCGGCTCTCGCTCGCGCTCACGCCGCGAGTGCTCGGGGGGCAATAAATCTGGCAATTTAATGCGAAAACAGTCAACTTGTCGGCGTCGATTGGCAACAGGGCAGCAGGGTCCAGGAGAGGTGGCTCTAATTCTTGCCAGGACATGCGCAGCAGCAGCTGCGGCAGCGGCAGCAGCAGCTTTGGAGCACGAGTTATGAATACCCCTGCCAGGAGTGTCAGAAACAGCTCTCTTTCGCTCTTGCTCTCTGCCTGATATTTTTATTTGCCGCCGTGGCCCACACCCACTAACGCCCCCGACTTACTGGCCAACTTTGGTTGCCTATTACCCTTACGATAATGATAAGAAATTTTTATGCCCCTGCCACGTGGGGAGCGTCTGCATATATTATCAATGCACGCCGTTGCGTGACAAACTTGGCGCCTAAACTGACTTTTGCGTGGGCGTCGCATTCCGCTGGAGAAAAAGAAATATTGTAGATTCTGCTAGCGGGCCAACAGCGGCCATTAGTAGGTGGATGCATTCCAAGGCAGGACTCCCCCAGGTCCTGGCACGCGCTCTGCGCAGCCGTCGAGAGCGGAGCAGGATTCTCACTGAGCAAGAAGAAACAGTGGCTTGCATATGCTGGAAATGAGTTTTAAATGGTTTTATATAAATTTATTTCAATAAAATACAGAATATATAAACATTTATAAACCAAATTCATTCCCTAAGACATTAAATATAAACCTTATTAAAAGCTTAGAAAATCCCAGCCCTGCTCCACTGTGAAAACCACCCCCAAAGAGCTTTGCCGGGGTATTGGTGAGTACCTTTTGTAAAGCAAACCGCATTGTGTAAGCCAAGGGGTGGATGTGGTGGCCCCTCCGTCCTGGCCATGAGTGCCTGGGGGGACGGGCGGGCTCTCTGTAAATCCACGTACATTGTTGCCTCGCTGCGAAGCCTGCCAGCCTAGTAGCTTTTACAGGAATTTGTACTACAAATCTACCAAAAATTTACATGTCACCCCTTGCGGCAGTCAGTCGCCCTGCTTAGCGCGCAACCCTTACAGCCGCCGCCGCCATGTAACCTGTGGGCTTTGCTCCAAAGACGCCTTCGACGCCCCCAGAGCGCTGGGGCCCTGATACAAGTTTGCATATTTCTAAATTCTAAGCGCATCTGCTCGAGGGTCTGGCATCGGCGGACGCCGTCCCTCGCCACGAAACGAAACCGAGAGTACCAAGGATACCGAGCTCTCAAGGGAGCGCCTGGAACAAAGGCAGCAGGACATGATTTCCTTGATAGGGAGCACACAAAAAATGGGAAGAAAAAAACCTGAGACTGCGTCATAGACAATCGGCACCCCGACCGCAGGAGCGACAGGATCTTTTCACTTTTTTCCGGGCTCTCTTGTTCTCAACTCAATTTTTTTCGCGGCTGCCACACTTCCTGGCTGCTGCAACCTGAGGGTGCCTGGGTTTCCATCTTTCACTTTCAATAAAAAAAGGAAATAACAATGAAATTATAGAAAAAAACCCGAGCCTCTCGGTTTTTTCTTTGGGTTTTTTTATGCAAAAGACACCGAGGGCGCCATGTGGTGCGTGCCAGTTGCCATGGAGCATTTGGTTTTTTATGCCAAGCGGATATGCGATATTCTGGGGCGTGGGTCCTGGCAATCTTTCCATTCCATTTCGGAGCGAGTCAATGGCTTTTGTGGTCGCTGGCCTAGCACGCGTCCTCCACTTGGCAGCTGTTCCTGGACACCGCCTGAATGGGATTCGATTCCGATTCCGGCCCAGTTCCTTTGCATATAACTTGCAGCTGGCAGGAATCTATCATCACGCCCCCACTGCTGTGTCCACTTGAAGGTGTTCCTACCTGGGCGCACCTTTTCAGAGCCTTAATTGTTGTCAACGCATTCGTCACACTCTGGCTTTGTCCCGGCATATCAGTCAACTGGACAATGGTCCATGGTCCATGGTCCGTGGCCAAGGTCCACTGTGGCCGCTTCAATAATGCGATTTGCATTTCCCTTTTCACTTTTCACTTTCCCCGGCCTTGTGGCAGTTGGCCTGCTGTTTGATTGAGTCGTCGTGCCCATTATGCAGCTTAATCCACACCTTTTATCCTGGCCATCTTGCCATTCATTGTCTCGCCGGCCAGGTCAGCATTTGCTGCGCCGGCTTAGTTCAATTTGGCGAACATCCTTTGATTGACAGTCACATGCCTGGACTGGACAAGGCCTCACACAAAATATCAAGGACAAGTAAGCATATGCTAAAGGACCTCTGGTTGGCTGTGATCAGTTGTAATGAGTTTTTAGTTGGTTTTAAATACTTATTTAAATAAAGAATAATTCCACTGCTTAAACTGTGATAGAAATAAGATATATTGATTTAAGTAAAAATTAAAAGTGTGAGAGGATGATCAAAAATATTTAAATGGATGTGCCCAGCTGGCTTAGTTCAATTATATATATATATATATAGATAATATATAGAGCCATGCCTCTCTTGTTATTTCAAGACATAAATGAATACGTAATTTAAATTAATCTAAATTTAGATTGCGGGATCCAGAAGTCCAGCTACCTTTTACTATAATATTATTTCTACCTTCAGTGGACAGCCGTCTCTCCAAATTCGCTCTTGGTACCTCCCTCGCCACAACGCCGAAATAGCTCAGTTGGGAGAGCGTTAGACTGAAGATCTAAAGGTCCCCGGTTCAATCCCGGGTTTCGGCATTCGATACTTTTTTCTTTTACCAGTGGTATTTTTTAACAATTATTAAATATATTTTTTAAGCAGGCAATTATTTAAAAAATACACCAAAGCCAAAGGCCCCAAAGAATTTAGAAATAACTAAACGCATATGTAAGATACCATTATATATTTATTAATTTATTATTAATCTATATTTTTATTAATTCTTTGACAATATTTACGAGACCTGTCACAAAAAGTACTATTAATTAGAATAAAGTTCTGTATATTATATAAAATATACATCATTCAGCGGTTTTCTTTCTTGTTTCATATAGTTTAAACAATCGAGAGTTCTTTAGGAGTATATAAATAAATAAAATTATTTTATATTTTAAATATAGTAAAAAAAAGTTATTATTGCCGAAACCCGGGATTGAACCGGGGACCTTTAGATCTTCAGTCTAACGCTCTCCCAACTGAGCTATTTCGGCGCTGTGACGGAGGCGGCGCCAATAGCCGTGTAGTCACGCGTGCTTGGCTCCGTCCCTCTGGCCAGTGGCTATGCCCTTCCTGCTGCGGCTGCTGTTGCCGGGGGGCTTATCTAATCGCGGCCAAATTAAAAATAGAACCTTTCGCCCTGGCCGCCGTGTAGAGCTTCCATAAAGTAAGGCGGCGGCAGTAGTTTGCAGCGCCGGCCCCGAAGCCTTCAAAGTCAAAGGCGTTTCAAATGCAAAGAGCCGGCTTTCGGATTTAGTTGGAAGACTCCTATGGCTGCACCGAAAGAAATGTGATTATATTTTGTAATAAAGTCGAACGACTACATTCCCATGAGTTCCTAGAAGTGGGGTTGACTAGTCAAATTATATAAAAAAAATTAGGGAAATATTTGAAGCTAGTGCTTCTCAGAGGCTATTTATGTAAAAGGCCGAAAGGCTGGGGGCACGCTGGGGACCAGCATGGGCAGCCCTGATATACATTGATGAATAAAGAGTTGGAAAAAACGTAATAAGAATTAGATTGCAGAGATGCAGATCCTTTCGAAATGCCTATTACTTTTCTCCAAGTGCTGTTTGGCTGCCTCCTCAGTCTGCAGCCAAATCATGTTTGTTCCGCCACGATGGCACATGGCATCTAATGAACTATTGTGAGCGGGGGAGGAGGATCACCTGCAGGGGGCTGGAAGGGGTGGCAGTGGCGGAGGCGGAGGCGGAATGGGAGGGTGTTGGGGCCGGGTGTCGCACACACACAGTTTTGCTCGCTGGGCAACAAATCAGCCAGCGAGCGAGCGGCCAGGCCGAAAACCAGAAATGGAGCCGAAGCCGAAGCTAAGGCTGAGGCTGAGGCTGAGGCTGAGGCTGAGGCTGAAACTGAACCAGAAGCTGGAAAGCCTCGGTCGCGGCTTCGTGTTGTCGTTGTAAAAATGTTTGCTTGCACGCTTTCCAATGGTTGCCCGATGTCTTCGTTGTAGTTGTTGCTCTTGCTCTCGCTGCTGCTGCTGCTGCCGCTACTGCCGCTGCTGTTGCTGTTGTTGTTGTTGTTGTTGTAGCTGGTCGTGCTTTGCGGTCGTTGCCCCGCTGTGACGTCACCGGTTCAATGGCAAAATGTGACCCAGATTGTCTGAGCTGCACAACTAAGCTGTAGGTCTGTGTGTGTTTGTGCGCCGTCTGTGTTGGCCACATTTCTCCGGCTCTTCAGAACAAAGAGCGGGCGAAGAGAGCCGCCAAGCTAGGCAGCTCGCTCTGGCGTGCTCTTAGCTTTGAGTTGTAAGCTGGCCTGCCCTTGGCTGTAACCTCTTCGGGATCGACTCTTGGGACAGCAACCGCCGCCGCCGCCGCCGCCGCTTTCTCTGCCCCGGGCTGAGTTATCCACTCCCGTGGCCAGTCCCCATCCCGATCTGGAGTCCGCTCTTTCTCCGAAATGGGGACACACGATTCTCAGTGGCTCCGACTCCTTCTCCTGCCAACTTTTTCAGTGAGTCGTCGGCCCGATGGCCTTTGTTGCCGTGTTTCCGTAATTATCGCTCCTCGCCTGGCCAAGTCCCAAAACTCCAGTCGAACTTCAATTCAAGCCACAAGCGACACAAAGAAAAATAAATAGATATTACTTTTAACAGAAGTTTGTGCTAACTTGTAGATGGAATAACTTATTTTTTCCTTAAAGAATTTTTCAAGTAATAAGAACTCTGTTGATTTCTTTAGCAACTAATGTACACTTCAAATCCTAATCCTAAATCCTAATACACCAAATATTTTCTTTAACTTAAACTTAAAGAACGGGCTTCTCAATGTCCAGTTAACCCTTCTCGGTTAGATAAACTGGCAGTTAAAAATAAGTATTTCTATTTTACACTTGCTGATGTAAAAGTAATCAACTAATAACTACAAATGGAGAAGAAACATTTTAACCTGAGGTTAATAGTAGAGATTAACCACGCCAGAGAGCCTATAGAGTTTACGTGCAGCTTGACGTGGAGTTTATTTCGACGTAGAGTTAAGTTCATACAAGTTTGAGCAAACGCCTGTGAGTCAACATAAAAATAATAAGTCACAGTTAATACCCATATTTTATGAAATTAGACTATATGCCAGGGATAATAAAATAAGACAAACTCGATTGTGTAATGGCTGAGTAGACAGCCATATAAGAGATCCACAGACAGCCGAATAGAAGTCAATCACGCGATAATAAATCCCATCGAGCATGGCGCCCCTACACCTAAAGATATTTGCTCTGATTAAGCGGCATAAAATGCAAATTGGACGTGATGCAATGGCTGCATTTAGCTCTTCTTTTTCTCAGTGCAGGCCAAGTCGGGGCCCCAAGCGAAGAGTCCCAGGCTCAGGCCCAGGCAGTGTTGCGTGTAATTTGTTATTTTATTTTATTGTTATTATTACCGCATGCGACGTGCACTTTATTTTCATTACCAGTTGGGATTCTTTTCATGCATATGTAACTTCGTGTATGGGAGAGCGCATCTAATGTCATGCATCGGAATTGGAAAATGCTTTCATAGTTGCTGCTGCCGCTGCTGTTGCTGTTGCCGCCGCTTTTGTTGCACGTGTGAATGTGGCAGTTGTAGCCAACTGAGCGGAGTTGCGGCTTTGTGGAGCTGGCTCAGCACCTACTACTGCCGCTGCTGCCTGGCTAATTGGAAATGCATAAATGGTAATTGATGGCTATAAATAAAATGATGATATACCCAATTTGTTGTGAGTACGCTGCGCCGCCCGCTCAGATGATATGGATAGCAGTGCGATCTGTGTTAGATAATCGATTTAATTGGCCGATTTGGGGATGGGAAAAGGTGGAGCCCCGAGTCTAAGGTGATTAATATTGTCGGGTAATATTGCAAACTAAGTAAATGTAAACTAAGTTCCAGGAACTTGGAGAATATATTTTGAGGTACTTAACTTTTTGAATTATTAAAAAAAAAAACAGAATTTAACTAACTCCTTTAATTGTTACTGGAAAGAAAAAATCATATGCGAAAAATACAAAAAAATTTTGTCAAAGATAAGCAGCTGTTTCAGAAGGGCGCCTACATCAGTATCCTTTCTTGACAGACATTTTGCTTGGCTCCGACTGGATCCAGTTGGGAATTCTAACGTCAGTTCTTGAATTTTTCTTTTATCATCTGGGTTTTTACATGCTTTCTCTGAGCTATCGTGAAACAATTTATGTTCGAACCCATTTCCTGATTCTGAAGTCTGTGTAATACGATTACACATTAATGTTAATTAGTTAAACAAATTTCCAGGAAGCTAACCTACATAATTCCTGGGATAACTATACGACTTCTCCTCTAGTGAATCACTGTGACATTTATTTATTTTTCATTTGAACCTCGACCCATAACTCGGTTTATTTCCTTTCCTTTTGCTCCAAGGCGCGACAAACCAGCGGCAATCTGTGCAAATTTGTGCAATTCATTAAAAACGCTTTTGATTTGATATTGGCTGTGAGCAATTAATTGCGCTTTTAACGATTCTCGCTTGGCTCTCTCCCGCTCTCCGCCTGACATCGTTGTCAGCACTCCAAATACATTTGTAATATTCATTGGAGCTACGATCGAAGAGAGAGGCGGCAGAGAGAGTCCGAGAGAGGAGGAAGAGAGCTTTGCCGGTTGGGGGCCAGTTTCCAGGTCTCGCATGGAATTAACAATATTTATATAAACAAGTTATAAACAATGTTTGCCTAAACAGTGACAAACACACCAATACAAACAAACGGCCCCAAACCAGTTGATCTCTCAATATCGCGCCCGCTCCCCCGCCCGTCTCTTTGCATTGCATGCTCCACGGATGCATGGAGAGCTGCATACACTTCCGCATTTCTGAGGCCAGTTGCAATGCAGTCCGCTCTCTTGCTAGCTGTGCCGATCGCTCTCTTACACTTGAAGCTCTCTTACAAGCGGGTATGTGTATTCCTCGGCTCTGCTGGGCGTCAGCTGATTTTGTTTTGCTTGAACTTTTGCCGGTTTTCGAGCCGCGTTCCATGCCTCTTCCTCTGCCTGAGCCCCCCTTCCGCTCTGCCCGTCACAGTTGCCCGGTTTGTTTTGGAGCGCTCTTCCCCGCGCTCTTCCCCGCACTCATATTGGCGCACATTAGCATGTCAGTCGAGGCTGCGGCGAGGCGACCCTGCCCAATGTCAATCATTCCAGTCGAGGGAAGCAGGCCAAAAAGGCGAAATCCATTACAACGAGCTTATGATGGCTATGATGGCTGTGTGTGTGCGTGTGTGAGTGTGTGTGTCAGCCGGGCTGGCCTGTAATCTTCGTTGGCCCGGTCTTACTGACAGTGAAAACCCAAAAATTAACCGCAAAAAAATTGAGGCACTGGCACAAAAAAGGTACCAGAACCCCTAACTCAGATGGAACGTTAGCCAATAATGTTTGTTTAATTAATTCATGTTATTAATGACTTCGAAAAAATTAGACATTATTTAAATAGTTTGTAATAAGCTAAGCTCATAAACTAGTTGAGAATTTTAAGCAATCCAGTTTTAAATATAAATAAATAAATAATAATAGCTAAAATCAGAAAACCTCAGTATCAACAAGAAAAACACAATACAAATATTTTATAATAAAATAGACTAACAATCTAGCTGAGAATTTTAAACAATCCGGTTTTAAGAAGAATAGTGCCTAAAATCGGCAAGCCTAAGTTTCAAAACCCTCAACCTACCGACTAACTGACCTTTCTAATATTAAACATAGTCACGTTAATTATGGCTTCTAAATATATTTTATTATAAGCTGAGCTAAAAATCTAGTTGAGAATTTTAAGCAATCCAGTTTTGAGAAGAATAGTAGCTAAGATCAGCAAACCTAAGTTTCAAAATCCTCAATATAGCAACTAACTGACCTTTCTAATATTAAACTTAGTGATATACCTTATCAAAATATTTTATAATAAGCTGAGCTAACAAACTAGTTAAGAATTTTAAGCAATTCCGATTTAGGAAACATTAATAATCTACAGTGTATTTTCTTGTGTGAAAGTTCGGTAAGCTCAAACACTCACACACACAGGCACGCTCTGGGCCCGAAACGCACTCACACCTACTGGCCATGGCCGTGGGCCTGCATAAGTATGGGTGTGGGCCTAGCGAGCTTGGCTTACCTTGGTTACAACGCGGATGGGATAGCTTCTGGCTGGCCGGCCCGGCCGTTCTTTGGCTCTGCGGAGCCCGACTTACACGCTTTGCGCGCTGTGCCGTGCTGCATGTGTATGCCGATGTGGGCTCACACACACGGGCGGCGGACATTTGGTTTTTTGGGAGGTGAATGGCCGCAACTGTCGCTGCCACTTTGGTAACACCGTGGCGTATTAAACGTAGCAGTGGCCGCAGCGGTGGCGGCGGCGGACCAAAAATCAAAAACCAAAAGCCAAAGCCACAACCTCGTCATCATCATCATCATCGTGAACACCGACCATGGCGGATCCCAGTGCTTTTGGCACACAAAGGAGATTGGGGCGGGATGGGTGAGCAGCAGGAGGATAGGCACTGAGAGAAATCATAGAAACTTTACTGGAAAATTGTGTCATATTTATTTTTAATTATATTATATTATATTTAATTACAAAGGGCTTAAAGTGCTAAATACTGCAAAGTTTGTCTATAATTTCCAACTGGCTCTGGCTCTACTAGCAAGACAAAGTCTCAAATTAATTAACAATATAATATATAATATTTTCTACAATTTCTCTCGGTGCTAGTCGGAGAAATGTTTAATTTGCTTTGCATTTTGTTTGGCCAAACTCCAAAAGCATGGCCAAAAAGCCTGAGAGACTGACTGAGTGACGTCTCCGCTGCTTCTGCTTTTTATTTCGGCTCTTTCCCGAACTTAGCTCTGGCATTTTTATGGCCACACACAAAAGACTGGCCCCATGTTTAAGCGTTTTCCCTGAGCTCTTCGTTTTTGTTTAAGTTTGTTTGGACGCCTCCTACCCACACCGCGATCCCCACTGATCCTCGGCCGATGGGTTTATGTCATATCATATGGGAGACAGGGGAAGAGCAAGATATATCCGTATCTAAGCCGCTTTTGCTTTTTAAGTGGAACAAAATTGGAACAAACTGTAGGAGGAGGCGCGGCAATAAAACTTATAACTAGATCAAGTTAACAAGGGGTTCGAGAAAGAGTATCAGTACCTATTTATAAAAAACTAAGGCTAGATGATAATGTAACTTAAAAGTATGTAATTATAATTAAGTGATAAATATGATATCTTATAAAATAAAGCATAAACAGAGGTAAGGGTAATTTGTATTTAATTCATAATTTAATTTAGGATGGGGGACAAGTGATGATTGTCGCCTTTAATTAATGTTTATTTTACGGTGCACTGACTGTGCTCCCTCTGTCTCTTTCACCTGCTCTACTTCGCTCTCTCTCTCTCTCTATGCCTCCCTGGGCTGGTCAGCGTGTAAAACTAATTTTGTTTTAATTTCTCCTTTCAACACATGTTCGTTTCGTGTGTAATTTTTAGCCCCGCCACACAAGGTATTTGACCCTTTGGCTCACAGCTGATTTATGGGAATTTATACGTATATTCGTATACCTATCCCAGTCGCAGTCCCCGTCTATGGTCTGCTGCTGCCTGTGGATCTGATTCTGATTCTGATTCTGATTCTGATTCTGCTTCTGATTCCTATTCCGATTCTGGCCCCAGCCTCGGCTTCTGTCCGAGCTCCAGCGGCAGCTCCAGAGCTCCAGCTCCGCCGGAGTTGAATGTACGTTTTGCGTGAAAGTTTGTGTGCCGTGTGTGAATCTGGGCAGTATTTTGTTTGTTGCCTTCATCTATGGGATGGGATAGGTGGGGAGGCGGTGGAGGAGCTGTAGGAAGAAAGCTAATTCATGACATGCTGACCATATTAATTTATCTTCTTCTGCAAAAGCTCATGCATGATTTGGCCATTACCACCAATGGAGCTGCCCCGCGCCTAGCCTCCATTGAGCCACAGTCGAACTTGTCTAAGCCGAAACCCTCTGCGAATCGGAATCTGTAAAGAGAGCTGTTTATTTTACATTATAATTAAAAATTGCTAGTGTTGTTTGGATTAATGTTCTGTAACTAAGTTGAAATCCTCCTTTTATAAATTAATTTATTCGCCATTATACAGGACTTGACTTGGTCTAGTTGCTGGTGGCGGAGGCTAGACTGTACCTATGACTGTCCGTCATATGGTGGCCCCATGTCTCTGCGGCTTTCCGTCCCATTCCGTGGTACAATGAACTCCGGTGCGTGAAATGTTTGAAGCTCTTCGTTCTTTTTCGGTAACGAGATCATTGACACTTTAACGCGGAATGCATTAAGTTTGTTACCATGGCGAACGAGCCGGGCCGTGATTTCTTTCTTTTATTGGCATGATCGTGCACTCCTAATGATAAAGAAGTTCGTAGATCTCTGGAAGAAAGTTGATGGATGGTTGGCCATAAAAGCGCTAAGATGATGGATATAAGGTATGCTGGGTTAATTAATAGAGAAAGATCCCTAACTATCTATAGCGAAAGAGTCTACAGACTAAGCCCCTAAACTAAGCCCCTAAATTACCTGGGAAAAGTAGGTCGTTCTTAAGGAAAACCCTCTGTACTTTAGTCATCTCAAAGGTAAGATGTCGAAGCTCTATTGTAAAAAACTACGATACAACCTGAACCTATTTCCTATATAGCTTATGATTAACATACAAATTTGCTTCACTGGCTAAAATTTAAATAATTCCTCCATTCCTATGGCTGATTCAAGAATTCAGCATGAATATTCCGAGAAGATAATGCAAATGATTGTGAATGCCCGGCTTGGGGGCAGTGTAAACAAAGTCCAGCTCCAGCTCCAGCGGGTGACACCCGGGTTCAGTGACACCTTATCAGAGGGCCTGGCCGGGGAGGGAGCCGCCGATAAGCCGTATCATGGCAGAAGGGAGTCGCTTGGCATTGAGGCTCTCGAACACGCCATAATTACTCCATTATAGTGGAGCGGCGGCAAGAACTGAACAGATCCGAGAGTCGAGAGTCGAGAACTGATTGAGAGCTGCGGCAGATAATGATTATGGTTTCAATTACCCGCCGACCAAGAGAGGCAACCTAACGAACGCCCCAGTAACAAAGGAGTAAACAAACATGTGTATGGTGTATGGTGTATGGGTATATCTTTCCAATTTTTGCCAGCATCTTTTTGGACTTTTCAGTGGTGTAAAATATGCGGAAATGCATTTCTATGGACTTACTTGCACACAAGTCAAACACCACAAGTCATGCCAGCCGGGCGAAACTTGCATGTGAACTGAGCTGAGCTGAGCTGAGCTGAGCTGGCTCTGTCCCTCCGCTCGTGTGTGTTGGCCCGAAGATGACGATATTAATGTGGCTGCGGATGGTAATGATGATCATGATAATCATGTGAAAACCAAACCAAAGCCAAAGCCAAAGCCTCCGCCTCATCCGAAGAGCCTCCCATGGACCTGTTTGGGGCATAATAAGAACACCAAGCAATGCAGCTGCCTGCTGCAGCAGCCGCAGCAGCAGCAGCAGCAGCAGCAGCAGCAGCGGCATCAACATCAGCGGGTTGCATTGCTGGGCAATGCAACCGAAATGGCAACAACAAACACGGCCAGCAGGATGCAACTGAGTGGAGGGTTTTCCAGGGGGCTACACAGAGAACAAACTCATTTGATATGCCACTTTCTTTGGAAGGTTTATCTTGAGATAGATCGCTGACTCCTAGCTTAAAAACCTAAGCTCCCAGGAGTTTTAAGGCGTCTCAACCAAATTGTATATTTTGTATATAGTAAAGGCATCAAGGCATTTTTAAAAATGAAGATATTTCAAATAATTATGGGATACCTTATAGCTGTGACTGTAGATGCAGAATTTCTAATGGTTATTTACATATTTGTTCTTTAAAATATAAATGAAAGAAAAAATATATGTTTCACTACTACTATGGGTTATAAATATACATAACAGATTTAAGTATAATATTATAAACTGAACAAATAAATTGTAGAGACATTTACCTATAATAGGGATATATATATAGGAAATACTAGGTCTTCTGCCTTTGGCTATATATTTTAATTAAAATTGTTAAAACTCCCCTAAATGATCTATAATTAATCTGTTGAAATAATGTAATCTTAATCTGTTGAGAAAGTCTTTGAAAAGCTGATATATATAGGCCTTATGTCTCTTTCGATTCCTTTGCAGCCCTATCTTGAGTCATTATTATTAACTTCATTGCTTAGAGCCGATCTGTGGAGCCTGGAAAAGCATTCAAGTTATGATCAATGGCCCATATGCATTTCTTTCGGTGTGCAGGCCGCTCTGATGTTGACGATCAACCTATAGCCCAAGTAAATTACGACTGCAAGTCAACCAGTCGAGTCAGTCAAGACGAGAGTCATCTCCCCGTCGCGTCGCGTCGCATCGCCACGCTCTGTGTGTGTGAGAAAAGTTAAGAAAGAAAGCAAGTTGTTGGCCAGAAGAAGCAGCGGCAGCAGCAGCAGCAGCAGTCGCTGGCTTTTTCTTTTGTTGTATTTACAAGCGGCCAAAGGTTCGTTGACCGTACAAATAGTGACCCACTAACATCCGCGAGTACGTTCACCCTTGTGACGTATTGCCCCATGATCGGAGCAGCAGCAGCAGCAGCCGGAGCCGGAGCCGAAGCTCGAACGAGGCCGAAACGAACCGGGCTCAAACCTTTTGGGCCGCGCTTGCTCTTCCGAGCGAACCTCTAGCCAGCAACGGCGAGTGGGCCTTAAGAGCACGCCGTCGGGGCCTAAGAGGGCTTAAGAGCAGCGCAACTCGGCTCTCCTCCTCGCTCTCTAGGCCGAAATGCGGAAATGTTGCAAGTTACACATTGGCCGGCCGTGTATGGGTGCCTATTTTCCCCGCTGTCGCTGTATCTGTCGCTGTATCTGTATCTGTATCTGTATCTGTATCTTCTGCGGCGCGTTAATCCCATCGCTGCGGACATCTTCATCTGGCTAGATTAAACGCAAATTGGATGGCCAGCTCCGCTCTCGCTCGGCCAAAGTGATTTCGTCGGCCCTGATCGTAAAAATATTTGTTGCAGCAATCAATTATGACCCAGCTGCATCGGTGTGTGCGCCTCTAGGCGGTATCTGTGTGAGCCACACTGGGGAAAACATGTTTATTTAGCTCATTCATTACTTAAATATAAATTAAAATAAATTACTAAATTATAATCACGACTGTAAAGTATTTAAATATTATTTTCAAAGCTATAACTTCATATTTTTGTATGCTTTTTAATAGAATATCTTAACTTTAGCTTTGGGTTTTCCTGGCACCAACCATATTTGGTCAAGCGGATTGTTTAATGAAGCCATAGAATAGAATACAAACCTTAGAAACAATATTTGACTTATTCATTCCTGAACCTTATTTATTTGTAATATAAAAGTAACTTTTAAATATATTTTTATAAGTAAAAAATAATATATTTATGTCTTGAGAGAGAGAGAGATCTTTAATGAGAGAAATTTAATAAGAGATCTATAAGGAGAGATCTTTAGTGACATCTTTTCTACTTAAGATGAAAACATATCAATATCTCTTAAAAAAATATGTTCCACTTATTTATTTTTTATATATTTTAAAAGAAATTCGCATAGTTATACATAAAACACGCAACGTGATCACTCTTCTAAAGTCTCCTGTAACACCCATCGAATACTTTCTTGAATCACACTCAAAAATGATAATTATCCTTGAAGATCGCCATGGAAACTTAAATCCTTTTCAAATATCTGTCACCTCTAATCTTTAGGGTTTTAGCATCCCTTATCTGGCTCGTTCATCTGCCCGACCACACCTTTGGCTCTTCGGCTGGGCCTTGTGACCTTTGGCCTTGACAACTGCCGCCGCCGCCGCCTCTACCTTTGCCTCAAGTTCAAGCCCGCCTGCAAACCTGAAATTGCCACATGCGGTGAAAGTAAAAATTCATAATTTTACCCCCCGCCCCCGGGCTAGTTGTTGTTGTTAGCATTTTACCCAAAGAGGCCATAAAAATGGCAAACCAACTGCGCCCGGCTCAGCGGCGGCCACAGCACTGTGGCAACTGCAACTCCGAGCCAAGCGGCGTTGGTGGCAGCAACACCAAGAGCCGCCTCAACGGCAAGGGGAGGGGCAAGGGGAAAGGCAACGGCAAACACCATCAAATGCAATGGCATGCAGTTTCCAAGCCCCTTTTTACCACTTCATTAGCCGGCGAGCGGGTCGAATTCGGCTGTCGGCTGTCGGTTTTTGGCATTGGTTTTTCGGGCCTTTCTTTCTTTTACTTTCGTTGGCCCGGCGAGGAGTTTTCCAAATAATTTTGCCAACAAGGTGTGGGCCGGCCTCACACATTTTCCTCGCCAAGGCTGAGGCCGCGTTGATCATGAACATGACACAATATTATGGATTATGAGGGGCCTTTTCGGCACTCGCAAAAAATTTGTGTCATTTTGTTGGTCTACAAATTAAGTAGAAAAAAAAGAATGATGAAGGATAAAGTCCTGTACTACTATTGGTTGTATCTCCAGGATGCTATATTATTATGTATAAATATTTGTGTGAATATTTTCAAGGCCTTTATTTACTTTACTAAAAATCCCTATACTTTATGGGGTAAATTTCCCCACTGTATTTAATTCTATTAGTAGTTTCTCCAGGATGCTATATTATTATATATAAATATTACAAAATTATGAATTCTGTTCTATTAAATATTACCTTAAAATATATACTACCACATCCTTTTGTAAACACTTTCAAGACCTTTATTTACTTTACTAAAAATACCTATACTTTTAAATAGAAACATTTTGTTGGAATACAAATTATATGGGGTAAGTATGTATTTCATTTAGCAGATAGAAAATGATTAAGGATAAATTTCCCTACTGTACTTAATACTATTAGTAGTATCTCCACGATGCTATATTATTATATATAAATATTACAAAATTATGAATTCTGTTCTATTAAATATTGCCTTAAAATAAATACATTCGCATCCACTTTTAAGGCCTGTATTTACTTAACTAAATATAATTTTACTGTGTATTTACTTTACTTTTAAATAGAAATTTGGTTACCCTTACAAAGGACTTAATATATCTAGAGGCTACTAATATTTCTTGAAATATGCAAGACACAACAAAAACTTTTCTCTGTGTACTTTTTGCTGGCTGCTGCGGGCTGCTGACTGTTTTGTGTGTGATTTTAATTTATCTTGTGTTGTTGCCAGCAGCAAGCAAAGGAAAATCTCTTGGTGTGGCAAAAACATTTCAATTTCTTTTTGAAATTCAACTGGAGTTCATAATTTAGCGTTTATTTATGAGTTGTCAAGGTGTTCGGTACGTGACTTGTCGGCCTTGTTGGATATTTTCAAGTTCGGGGCGCCGGCGCCTCTGGCTATATCCCGTTTAGATCAATTTGATATTTATGGGTTTATGCAGAAATTTGTCTGTTCTCAGGCAAGGATGTTTATTTTCCTTTTTTATTTTTTAGGGTGTGGGCCACACACGTACACCGTTTTTGGTGGTCATGAATGAACGCACAACTGCAGGACATTCAATATGGATCCTGGGCAGCCTTGAACTTCGCTCGGCAGCAGCTGCTCCTGCATCTCCATTCCATCTGATTGGACACATGGGAAACTGGCTAAGCTTTTGGGGCCAGGATCAAATGACTATTGGCAGCTGGTTTTGGCCCAGCTTCCGATTCACACGATGCCGGCCTGCTTACTCAAGCGAGGCCAACGGAGGCGGCTACCAAATTGGCAAACAATTTTCAAGCGGCCGCCGCTGCAATCATTGGATTCATTTTAATATGTCCAGGGACTGGGCCGCTTTCGACCTAGCCGGGCAGCATCTATGATTATGGGCTCACGGCATCGATTCCGACTCGTACTCGGAGTCTCAAACACATGTACATAAATGTAGCAACATAGCTGCCACTGGAATTGCGACCTCTTTGGCGCTACCAACGCCAATGTGGCCGCTGCTGCTGCTGCTGCTACTGCTGCTGCTGCTACTGCTGCTGCTGCTGCTGCTGCTGCTGCTGCTGCTGCTGCTGCTGCTGCTGCTGCTGCTACTGTAGCTGGTTACGAAACCCCAAGAAAAACTTCCGCATTCATTTAAGATCATTTCTGTCGTTTGCTGCTCCAAGTGGTTGCTGTTGCTGCTGCTGCTGCCGGTGCAAGAGCTGCAAGTTGCAAGTTGCAACAAGCATCAACACAGCCCCCCTCATTTGGTGTTGCTTGTCTGTTGTTTGCTATTATTAATGCCAGCCGCCGTCACCCCCGTCTCCACCAGGCCGGCTCCTCGGCCGTTTCTGCATTCGCTGTTTTCGCGAATTTATGGATCGGGGAGCAACTGTGCGCCGCGCACATATGGAGCCAGTTCGTCTGCTTCCCAAAGACAGGCGCCCAATTGACAAGGTGTTTTGGTGATTGTCCATGCCGGATTGCTGTTCCTCATTGCTGTGCCTGCGCCGGAGTCTGAGCCTGAGTCTGAGCCTGAGCCTGAGACTGAGACTGAGCCTGAGAATGAGCCGGAGCCAGTGCCTCCGCTGTTGATGTCACACTTGGGGGGCCAGCCAGCTGATCCGCTGCTACTTTCAATGGGATGGCTATGGGATACTGTATGCAAAAGATAGCACTTAAGAGATGGCCAATACTGGCTTTAGGTATAAGAAGATCTACGATATAGCTTAATACCTTTTGAATACTATTAAGGGTTTGTTTGTACATTTAACATTAATCAATCAAGTTGAATTTTTGGTATGTGAGAAGAAATGTAAGAAGTCAGAAATCTCTAGAGTTAAAACAGGGAAGGGTACTGTAAGTATTACATTAATTTAGACACAAATCCACAGATATCCACATACCGCTCTCCCAGTTCACCTGCGGACAGATGGAAACGTCTAGATTAGTTGGCTGTCTATATATCTCAGCAAGAAATGTATCCCTGTTAGGTTATAATATACCCCCTTTTGGCTCTAGGAGTACCCTAATTCCTTATCAGATATAAACAAATCGATTGCAATGACTTTAAGCTGTATAAGCGCGATATCTTTCAGGAAGCCACTTAACCAGTCCTGCCATAATCAGGTCAAGCCAATGGCCAATACAGCAGAACTCTTCCCCGACTTCGTCATTGCCGCTTTTTTTCTGCCTCGCTTTGGCAATAAATTCACACTAACGGGGCGGACTGGGAGAGCAGTCAGCGAAAGAGACTTTTACGTTCATCAATAACCAGAGTTCCGTTAGTCCAGAGCCAAAGTCTCCCGAGTTGGCCAAATGACCAAATGTGGTGGCCAGTGTGACTGTCGAATGTGGAGGCCAGCGCCAATAAATTACCTAGAAGCGCACCCAAGAGGAGGGAAGCCATCGAGTTCGGCTTCGGGGAGAAGGCCAAGAACAAGAAGCCACTGCCACAGCAACAACAACGGCAACGGCAACAGAAGAAGGCCAACAAGAGCAACGGTATATTATGCAATCACAGCATGAATGAGACACTCTTGACCGAGTTTCCAAAGGCAGGCAATAACGGTACCACGACACATGCGACAGCTGACAAGTGGCCCCAACCAACAGAGCCAAGTTCCAGGCCCCAGCTCCAGCTCCAGCTACAGCTCCAGCTGGAGGCCCCAAGACAAGGCGGCACAAAGAAAGAGCATGGCCAAGAAGCGACTAACGGGTTCTAGGCTGTGGGCCAAGCTGAAAAAGAAGGCGCTGAAACAGAGGCAGCACGATGGGCCGGCAGAGAGAGCCTTAGATAACCATAAAGAGCTCGAAATGCACGGCGCTCAGCCAATTATGCAAACAATGAAGTAAGACAGCAAGTATTAAAAAGAGCATATTTAGTTAGTCATCTCTATAGAAATAATGCATTTATAAAGAAATTCTAAAGGCATTTGGCTTTAACGACAAGAAATACCAAGTTACTTCAGAACTAAAGTAGATGCTAGAAAACCGGGGCCAAGGTGCCTTGTAGATCAAAAAGTGCTGCCCAAAATCATGGTTCTGCAGTGTAGGAAGTTAGTTATATTAATGCACAATTCATTAACAGCAAATCATTGCATACTTTCTGGCGGAACACAGGCCTGAAATATTCCTATTGGCATATGGCTTTAACTGATACTATAAAGTTAGCAAAACAATAAGTTTTTAATATACATCAATCAAAAAGGTGCCTCCAAATTCCTGGCGAACAATATATAGATAGATCTTCAATGATTTTACATTTATTTTGAAAAGTGATGCAGTAAGTGGACAGAAGGATAATATTGTTGGTCAGCTATACATTCAAGTGTCTAAGTACGTGTGTTTATGCTTTTGAAATGGGTTCTCCATAATAAATTCTCAGCTCGATTGGGTTTTACTTCTTCAGATGGGTCTTCACGAGAGAAACCAGAGGAGCGCCTGTGGGCATGGCTGGATGCTCGCCGGCACTGCCGGCAATATCGATATGCGTGTACTTGATCGGCACCTTCGAGTCCAAGCCATGTTTGTCCAAGCCCGAAGCCATGATCATGAAGGCGGCTGGCACCTGGTGACCGCGAGGCGTCTTGACCGATGGCGCGTTATTGGCCTGAACCAGATCCTCGCCAATTACTTTTCCCGCATTGAAGGCAAAGTCACTGGGACGGAGCACCGAAACCTCAAAGGGTTCGCCGAAGGCTTGGCCAGTTGCCTGCAGTCTCCTGGCATGATCCTCCCGGTGGGCCACGCTGTTGTCAATGGCAATCGACTGACCCTCGCCAGCTGAGATGAAAGCATGACCCGTCAATGTGGCAATGGTAAATAGATGTGGGTCCGGCAGATTCTCCTCCACGGCCCGCTCCTTCATGCGGCACAGAGCATCGGTCATGCACATCCTGCCCTCGGCATCGGTGTTGCCAATCCTTACATGAAGACCGGCTCGCGATGTGATTATCTCATCGGCCACATAGCACTCCTCGCCCACGGAGTTGCGAACCATGCATAGGGCTGCCACTACATGGATATCCTCTGGCTGGAGCTCATTGACCACCTGCATGAATCCGGCAGCAGCCGCTGCTCCACACTTGTCTCGCGACATTCCAGCCATGACACCACCGGCCTTGATGTCAGCACCGCCGGTGTCATAGGTAACGCCCTTGCCCACCAGCATCAGAGTCTTCCTGGCTGGCTTTGGGGGCTTGTACTCCAGGAAGATAATGCGACCTCGGTGACGCTCAACGGCGTCAGCTGCCCGGTTAACAGCGGCAAAGAGTGGATATTCCTTCTGCAGGACCTCCGAATCACTTATCGCAGTCACGGACAGCTTGTCGAACAAGGGCTTGATGTACTTCTCCACTTGGATGGGGGTCATGCGCTCCGGGTCGCCAACGCCAATGTCGCGGGCCACGAAGCGGCCGGCCTCCAGGATCAGGGCTTCCTTGAGAATCTCATCCGCCTTAGGATCGTCGATCTGGACACTCAGCGTGGTCACACGGGGGTCTTTGCGCGGCCCAGCTTCGCGCAGTTGAATGGGCTGAAGATTAATTTGTATATAAATATTTCATTATTTAATTCAAATATCCTGTCTACCCAATTAATACTCACTACATAGAGCTGCTCCAGCGCACCGAGGAGGGTGCAGAGCTCGGCCTGAGGGAAGCGCTTGACCTTGGGCACATACAGTAAGGGGGTTTGGAACCCAGCCTGGAAAAAAGGTAAATAAGTTGATTATTCAAGAAATTGGACTAAAAAACACTTGTAAATATGACTTTAAATATAAATTATTGTAATTATATTAAATGAAATGCTCGTTACACACCTTAAGCACCTTCTGTATGGACTGCTTGGCCGCCTCCTGGTAGCTCCTCACGTCATCGTAGTCGGTCAGCTCGGCAACGGGTGCATAGACCACCGGCTGGTCCACATTGGGCGCCTTAAAGCAGGAGATGCTGCTGTCAAAGGACTTGTCAAAGCAGCGGTGCTCCTCGAAGGCCTCCTTCAGCTCGCTGGGCACGGCGTCACGATCGATGATGCACAGGCAGTCGCTGCCCGCGCGGCTCATCAGCTTGTTCAGCCGGAGGGTGCATGGAACCATTCTGCAGGGGAGCGGGATGGAAAGTGAGACATTCAATTGAGAAACATTTAATTTAAACATTTAATGTCAACAATAAGCAATGGCACGTGATTGCCAATGCAGTGGCTTTTTATCACGTCGCAAGGGGGTGTAATTAACTGACGAAACAGTTCGACAAGATTGCGTATACTTAATAAAAATAAGAACAATATTATAGAAAATCCCCTAAATGAAAAATATAAATACTCCCATGTCTTGGGCGTATTCTCTTCTGCCTCTGCCTCTTTCCTGGCGCTGAGATTATCTTAACTTTAAGTGCAATAAACAATTGCGATAGCTTTTGAAATGCCCAGGCTAATCATAAACCAATTGCCCAATTTAATAAGCGAGAAAAATACAAGGAACTCTTAACAAAAATAACTGAGAAAACCCACTATCTAAACGAATATTTTGATAAGATTATAGTGCACTTTAAAGATATGAGGATTATAAATCACCATTTCAAATCTTTGTCAGACACTAAGCTAAGATTATACTGTTTTAGTTATTGATATAATATTTAAGTAGCCAAAAAGCAACTTATTTCCCATATGGAAAACCTCGAGTGTATGTTTGTCATGATTATGAATTGTGAAATGATCTAACTGCTTGGCCTTCGCTGTAAAAGATGGCGAAAGGCTGAGAGCTTTTCTCATGGAAGTCGCCATGGGTTGCTAAGCGTGGCTAGATCAACTAAGCCCTCCCAATAAATAGAACACACCCTGTAGCTGGAAGTCTCCCCGTACTTACTTCTCGATACCCATGTTGAGTAGGATGCGACTTGGTTGATCGGCGGACGGGGCGTCACTGAACTTCAGATGGAAACAAAAGCGCTGCAACTGGAAACTGGAATTTGGAAAGTAGGTAGCGGGCGCGGGCGCGGGCGGGATCTGGAACAGAAAGTGAGCAGCTGGCGATAAGGAGCGCTGCTGATAAAAACTCTCTATAGCGCCGAGCAGCGAAGGCGACAACACAATTTGCAATGCTCTGGCTGGGGTGGCCAAGCTTTATATACTACATGGAACGACAACGCCACCCAGGGCTTTTGTTAATTGTTAATTGGAAGAAACCAGATTGCACGAACGATTATTCACCGCCTGTGTGATCGCAAATGTAACGCTAGAACTCGGATATACCTCGACAGCAATAACAAAGGCAAAGTCTACTCACGTCGCTCGCTGGGATTTGTTGATATTTATTGGTTCTGGTTTCCTCTTGCCAGTCACGTCCGCGCTGGATGCAGTTGGTAGTTGGTGCCAAAACGTGAAAACAAAGGCTGCTTGGCCAGACCAGCCGGCATGTGCGGAGCTTTCAAATGCCGGAGATCAGCTGTTTGTCGTTTGCCCGCGTTGCCAATCGCCGGGCAGGCGCTGTGGTGAGCTTTTGATGACAGAGATTACATAAAATACTTGAAATACCAAAAAATACCACATGCAATATTTGAAAACGATAAAGAAATATTATTATATCAAATATCAAATTTTAAACGAGTTGTTTTTCTTGTTTATGTTTATAATACACTTCTGGTAAGCCTGGTTCTAGCCTTCGAATGCTTGTACAAGTGGGTCGGTAAGTCAGGGATCCCAGGAACTGCTCTTCTAAGTAAAATTAATGCGATATCTGCCAGACTTCCACAATTCATTGAATTAAGATTTAACAAATTGAGTTGAGATTTAACAAAGTTTTATTTATTCAGCCGCTCTCATGCGCAAAATAGTTTCTTAAAGAATAATTCTAGCCAATTCAATTGACTTGTTTTTCAGATTTTCCGGTTTCGATTATACATAATAGTCAGTTTCATTAATTAATTAATATAAGAGAATATGAATATGTATAGTCATGATTATATTTGGTTTGTATAATGTTGTATCACTTATTTTGAAATTATTCATATTCTCCTGTGAATAATAATAGTAAAGTAAAGTATTAACTAGAATGCTGCCACAATTCTTGGCATGTGTGGGAATTTATGACATATCTAAAATATGCGAAACAAACATTTAAGTTGGGTTTTATTTTTGGTAATTGGGATTTTGGTGATTCTGGGGATTCTGATGTGGATTCTGCTGACGTGGATTCTGCTGACGTGGATTCTGCTGACGTGGATTCTGCTGACGTGGATTCTGCTGACGTGGATTCTGCTGACGTGGATTCTGCTGACGTGGATTCTGCTGACGTGGATTCTGCTGAGCTGAATTCTGGTACTGTAAATTGGAATTCTGTTTGGGTTCATTCTGATTTTGATTCTTCTTGTATTGAAAGTTCTGTTTCTGCTGAGATTTTTGTACCCATTTCGGTCTCACTGAACTGGGTGGTCCAGTAGGAACACTTTCTCCGACACCAAGTGGGTGATTTGCATAGTGTGGTTGGAACTGCTGGGAAATGGGGGTGAATCCAGTGTGGCGAGTCGGATTCGGATTTCGCGGAAAGCGGGGACCATTCCAGGGACCGAGAGGGGGTCCATTGGGGCCAGTCATCCTATGCGGATTATCCGTGGGATGTCTATAAATGTGAATATGGTGGGGCGACGGATTCAACGAATTAATCTGGAGGGGTGGAGTATTCCGGAACGGATTGTTGGGATTCATCTGGTTCATCATGTTGACCGGCGTTCCATATAATAAGCCACTCTCTGGCTGGAACTGTTCCATCGCTTTTTGAATGGGCATTTGGTTAACTTCAGTCCCAGCCTTTACTGGAGACTTAGGTTGGGATGTGCCGGCTGCTTCATCCAATTCTACCACCGATTGGTCTACTCCATCTAGCTTGGCCTCATCCAACATCTGAACTATTTTGTCCATTTTTTTCTTCTGCTCGCGCTTACCTTCCTTGCACTGCCAGTGCAGGTATAGATGCGCCTTTAGACCCATAATCAAATGTGTGGAAAACTTGCACTGGTTGCACTGGAGCGGCATTTGGTTCGTCAGCTCGTTGAACTTCTCATCCGACAATGGATCAATGGAGCCCTGCAGGCTCAGGAGCATGTGGACCATTTGAAAGGGTATGAATAGCTCAGTGTTGAAACTATTCCAGTGACTTGCCCGCTTCATGGCCAAGGAGTAGAAGTCATCGGAGATAACGTGCAGATTGAGGCGATTCCAAGCGGTGTGCATTTTGAAGCCAATGCGAAAGTTGCGCGACTCCAGGTGATCCTGCTGCTCGATGATTTGGTTGGCCAGCTCCATCATGTGGTCCAGCAAAGGAAGGTGATCATCTGTCAACTGCATACCATGCCATGAAGTTATTATTAATGAATGTCAACACCTGGCCATCACCCACCTTGGTTATATCCATGATCTCCTCCTTAGCCACCACCCGGAAGTGGTATTGCGACTTGGGAAAATCTGTCTTGATAACTACTGCTCGATCGGTTTCGATGAGGAAGTTGCTTTTATCATTCAACTGGCGCTTCAGCTCATTATGAAAGTAGGCCTTTTGGTCCTCCATTTCAGCTCCTGTTTAATTATCGTAGAATCCCCGAATTTGACTTTGCAATGTTCTGCGTTGTCATAGGAGAACCGGCTCAGCTGAATGAACTGGAACTAGTACCTACCAGTGGTTCGTCGGGGGTCTTGGAGATGTTGCAGCAGATGTTCCTTCAGTGTTGGAATATTTTGACCCACAAACTCGCACTGATTGCAAAGCAGCGGCCTATTCAGCAGTTCGTCTTTTAGCGATTTTGGCAGTCGCGAAAAACCGTTTTCCTTCTCCAGCAGAGCGTAGAGTTCTACAAGAAAAATATACAAAAAAGTTGGAGTCAAATTAGTGATGGAAAGATATAGAATGATATTAGGAATAGTCTTCAAATATTAAGTTTTAAGCCAAACATGTGTATCAGTGATAAACAATAATAAGAAACAAAGCCTTTGGGACACTCTGTAGAAATAACACGAGCTTTGAATAACAAAATCTTCACTTCCTCGAAGAGGTTTAAATCTGTCTGACTCATCCCTTTAGGGTTGGCTTGCTGTCGGGCTCCCAGCTAGTAATTGGGTGCCCGACCCTGTTTTTATACATAAAACCGATACCTTTTATTCGGTGCTAAAACATTTAGGATTCTGTCAAGCTAAATGGAGTTCTAATTAATAACAAACAAAAATCCATTTTTAAAGCTACTTACTCTCGTAGGGCACAAACAAGTCCGTGTTGAAGGAGTTCCAGTGCTTCTTTGTCTTCAGACTTTGCGATACAAAATCCCTGGAGATGACGTGCAGGTGGAGCCTTTGCATGCTCGGCTCCGCATGGAATCCCACCTGGAAGTCCGACCAGGGCACTCCCTTCACCTCAACCACATTCCTGGCCAGCAGATGCAGCTCCTCCAGCAGGGGCAGATGACTCCGGTTCAACTAAATAATATCTGTTACTATTTGGATAACATTTGGGGTTTTGCAGTTCACCTGGAAGATGCTGGGAATATCGGCCACTGGCAGCACCAAGTAGTGGTGCTGCGCCTTGGGGTACTTGTCCGCAAGGACCACGCCGAGGTCCGATGAAATGATCAAGTTCTTGGGATTCAAAATTTCCTTTATCAGTCCGCTTGACCAAGCCATCACCAATATATTGTTTCTTTATAAATGAAGGCTTCGCGCCAATTTCACAACAAAGTAAAAACCCAAAGTAATAACAACGGTTAAAACAGCTGGCGAACTGGGGGATATCAGTGTTGGTAAGCACCGAAATTGTTAGTGGTGGAACTTATAGCCTGCGTGCGTGAGCCCGCTTTTTTAATTCGATAGTCGATAATCGATTTGGTGTTAAATAGGCAAAAATTACTTGCCCGTTTTTGCGTTTTGCGTTAAGCGGAGCATCTATTTACGTTTTCGAAAAGTAAATCTCAACAAATTTGCGAAAGTAGAAACCGGAGCCCGCCTGCATATTTAATACTGTTATTTAATTGGATATATACAGCTTGCGCCCACTGTAACAAGATTTATTTCTGCATTTTTTGCCGCTCGTGGTGCGGTCACACTGTTGTTTACCTCGACGCGTGCCGAACGAATTTCCAAATTACGTGATAATTGCACTTAAAAGTTGATAAATAAATAAAGAAAACACGGCCAGCATGGACATTAAGCCCGTGCTGCAGCCCCTGCCTCGCCCCCGCGCCAATGCGGAGCCGCTGCACATCCAGCGCCTGGAGGCGGCCCTCAACATGCGCCCCTTCATGGACATGACCAAGAGGGCCCTGCGGAGGCCCTTGAGTAGCAACGAGGACAGCGGCGAGGAGGGGGAGGTGAAAAGGGAACCGGAGGCGGAGGACTCCGATGACTTCTCCACAGTGGGCGTGGTCAAGCAAAGGCGGTCCAGCAAGAGCAAGCAGCGTCTGTTGGGCAGCAAGGAAGGTGAGTGGCTGCCGGCAGTAAGAAGCGAGTGAATTTTTGACTACGTTCCTGATTTCAGAGCGACAGAGTGTGAAGGCCCAGCTATATAACTTCAACGATCTGACCAGCGATCGGGAATGGCTATACGACCTCCTGTTGAGCGATACGGAAAGCGACGATCCCACGATCACGGAGGATGAGTATGTGCATCAGCTTTTGAGGGAGCACATCAGGGAGCAGCGCCAGCGCAAGAACTACTATAAAAAGGCCACAGTGAGTGATACGTCTTACATTATTTAATTAAATTAAACACATGCTTCCCTTTAACTCTCTCTAGAATTCCCAGTATGCCTACTACGGCAGTGGCCTTCTGTCCAACCACGATATCTTCGCCGAGCGCCAGCAGGCCACCGCTGGAGTGCGCAAGCGACGACGCCGCACCAAGCAGGAGATTCTCATGGCCCGTTTGGCCGAAGCGCAAGCGGGTCCAAAGCCAGCCAAACAACGAAGGAGGGGACGCAAGAAGCGTAATGTCATGGGATCGCCGGAGTCCGGCGAGGTGCCTCCCTCCGAGCTGGGAAAATACACCTTTGGTGACACCTTGCCCGCCAACGATGACGAAGACGAGGATGGTGGTGAGGTGGACTACAAAAGAGAGCTGGCGAGCTTGGCCCTAGACTATCCGGAAGAGGAGGAGATCGAGGAGGAGGTGGACGTAGTCGGCGGCGCCGAGGGTCAGGTGACCAAAGTACGACGAAAGAGAAAGAATCCTGCTGCCTTGGCCGCCCGCCGTCGCCGTATTTGGCAGATTATGTCGAAGAAGGAATCTGGCCGGCTGCAGCGCATCAAGAGTAACAATCACAAGGAGATGCTGGCCAATTGCAAGCGGGTGGCTGGAATGTGTGCCAAAGTGGTGCGACAGCGAGCCCTGAACTCTCAAAGGATCATGAAAGAGACGGTGTGGCGGGCCAAGCGACTAACCAGGGAAATGCTTGCCTATTGGAAGCGTTATGAGCGCGTGGAGCGGGACCAGCGACGCAAGCAGGAGCGCGAGGCGGAGGAGCAACGCAAGCAAGACGTGGAGCTGATCGAGGTGAAGCGCCAACAACGCAAGCTGAACTTCCTGATCACCCAAACTGAGTTGTATGCTCACTTCATGTCCAAGAAGCTTGGCCAGGGCAGCGAGGAGGATCAACTGAGAATTCTCAGCCAGTTGGATGAGGAAACCAATGCACGGCTGGCGGTACAAGATGACTACGATGCTGGGGAAATGAAGCTACTAGCTCAGGAGCACGCGGAGGCAGCCATGCAAAGGGATCTGGACAAAACTAGAGCCTTCGATGTATTTGTTAAGAAGGAGAAGGACGAGGACGATAATGATGAGCAGGAAGAGGTGGAGGACATAAAACCAGAACCCCGACCGGAGATGAAGGATCTACCGCAACCCAAGATGTTCAAAGGAACCCTCAAGGGCTACCAAATCAAGGGAATGACCTGGTTAGCCAACATCTACGACCAGGGAATCAGTGGCATCCTGGCGGACGAAATGGGTCTGGGCAAAACCGTCCAATCAATAGCATTCCTTTGCCACATAGCCGAGCACTATGGAGTGTGGGGACCCTTTCTAGTGATCTCACCCGCCTCCACGCTTCACAACTGGCAGCAGGAAATGTCCAGATTCGTGCCCGACTTTAATGTGGTCCCTTATTGGGGATCCCCCAGTGAGCGGAAGATCCTCCGACAATTCTGGGACCAAAAGCACTTGCACACTCGCGACGCCAGCTTCCACGTGGTGATTACCTCCTACCAGCTGGTGGTCAGCGATTACAAATACTTCAACCGGATCAAGTGGCAGTACATGGTCTTGGATGAGGCCCAGGCCATCAAAAGCGCCGCCTCGCAGCGGTGGAAGCTGCTGCTGGGCTTCAGCTGCCGGAATCGACTGCTACTCAGTGGCACTCCCATCCAGAATAGCATGGCAGAGCTGTGGGCACTGCTGCACTTCATCATGCCCACGCTGTTTGATTCCCATGACGAGTTTAACGAGTGGTTCTCCAAGGATATTGAATCGCATGCTGAAAACAAAACAGGAATTGATGAGAAACAAATCTCCAGACTCCATATGATACTCAAACCCTTCATGCTGCGGCGGATCAAGAAGGACGTTGAGAACGAGTTGTCGGATAAGATAGAGATCATGGTCTACTGTCCGCTGACCATCCGCCAAAAGCTACTGTACAGGGCACTGAAGCAGAAGATCAGGATTGAGGACCTCCTGCACCTGACCAGTGGCAGCTCCACTGCCACCTCAACGTCCTCCTCGGCCTCGAATCTGATGAATCTGGTCATGCAGTTCCGCAAGGTGTGCAATCATCCGGAGCTCTTTGAACGCCGGGATGCCAAGAGCCCGTTTTTCATGCGCTGTGCGGAGTATACTGTTCCCAGATTGGTTTACGAGAATGGATTGCTCCACAGATCGTTACCAAGTCGACGGCACTTGCTCTACAATAGGTACATATATCTTTAGGTATTTATTTACTATTGTTTTATTAATTAATTAATCTTCTTATCGATAGGTTTAATATCTTTAAGTCCGAGTACATGCAAAGATCGCTGTTTGAGGATGTAAGCGTTGACAGTTGCTTTGGATTTACCCGCTTGTGCGATTTATCTGTGGGCGATATGGTGGATGTTACCCTCAATGGACTAATTCACTTGTGAGTAATATAAACCACTTTTTCAAAAATAATATGCATTTACTTATTATTATATTATTATACTACCTTTGCAGCCTTTTACATTTCCACCGTGTACTAGAGAAGTATCCTCTTCTGGCTTATCGCCGCTTTTGGTGGAAAAAACAACCGGCCAGCAGATATCAACTATTAGAGCCGATGTTGGAAAATAAACTGGTCCCGGACTATATGCTCTCAGACAGTGTGCTTAGGAACTTTGTCTTCACAGCCATGGTAACTGGATAAAATAATGAATGCATTTTAGAGGGCCAAATTAATGATTCTACTATCCTTTCTAGACGACCAATGAGAGCAGCTTTTATGCCTTTGGCAACTACTTCACCTATAACATGCAGGAAACCATTGAGCATCGCGTGATCCGCTCCAAGATACTTAAGTCCTCATCGGGTATCGAGGATATGGCTGAGGAGGCCAAGCAGGAACTGGAGATCGAGTCGGTGGAGGTGCAAACCAAATCGAATGCTAAGAGCGATGTGAAAGTTACTACTCTTCTGCTGCTGCCCGAGTTTGCCCATCGCCCTAGAAAGCCTAGGAGCTATCGGTGCGAGCCTCTCTCAATGCCACGCCTCCTTTATGACTTGGGTCAGAAAGTACAGGCGGTGGACAGGCATTTATAGTGAGTTACAATTTAATTATTCTCACAATTTGTTCAATATATTTTATTCATCATCATCTATTGTAGCTGTGATAGCCGCGCCGCTGCCTGGACACAGATTCGCCACGAGCAGTGCGAAAACAGCCTGGGTAGAGAACTCGTTACGGAAGGACTGGCCCTGTGCAAGCCCCGCAGTGGATGGTCCTCGATTGTCGTGCCCGACAAGGAAACATTGATCACGGACGCCGGCAAGCTCTTTGTGCTGGACACACTGTTGACCCGCCTGAAGGCGAATGGCCATCGAGTGCTCATCTACTCACAAATGACCAAGATGATCGATCTGCTAGAGGTAAGAGGTTAAATGCATTTTAATAAATAAGTAATTAACTCATTTTGGGAACCTTTTCCGTAGGAATATATGTGGCATCGCAAGCATCGTTATATGCGATTGGATGGTTCCAGCAAAATCTCAGCCCGTCGTGATATGGTTGCAGACTTCCAAACGAGAGCCGATATATTTGTTTTCCTGCTGTCCACGCGAGCCGGAGGTCTGGGTATTAATTTAACAGCCGCTGATACGGTGAGTCCATTTCATTTCTTTCAGTTTAAAGTCTTGATAGATTAGATTAGTCTTTCATAAATCAGTAGAAAAAATCCTTGGGAACTTGGTAGCATATACAAAAGCTTTCAGTCTATTTATCATCGAAGTTTCACACAACTACTTTTTATTGAGAAGTTTACAACATCTTGCCGTGCTGAATACAAAATTTTTTTGTTTAAAAATTGAAAGTTTTCACAAAATGGAATCTGGGGACAAACTGCCTCCTACAAAACTCACACAGCTGAAAGCCAGTGTGAATCCCTCACTGCCCAAGCCCACACTTATCCGTGACGAATCTCCAAAACTGGAAAACGACAAGCGCAATGGCTTGGATCTGGAGATGCCAGAGGAGTCGGAGCCAGTGATCGTGAAGCGAGTGCGTTGGGCTCCGATTCTTGGAGTCAGGAGCTCGAGTAAGTCGTTCATTTACACCACTCCATCGAGCACAAAACAGATCCAATTCGACCAGGATACACCCGCTGAGGTGCGACTGGCCCATGAGCTGCGCCTGGCAGTGCATCGTGGCGGCGGCTCTATCGATCCCGAGAAGAATTTTGAGCTGAGGGCTCGCCTCTCGCCATTACAGCTGCCCTACAGTCAAGTTCAGCGCATCTTGAGGGAGTGCGAGTTGTACGAGCGGAACCATAGCACCTTTTGTCTCCCCATGGACTATGGTCGTCAACTGGTGGCAATGGTTTGCAAGGTCAGGACGAATAATCTCTGCGAGCTGAAGCTGCGCTTGGCCAATTTCCTTCGGCAGAACAAAGGCCGCTTTTTCAATCGTCATTTATTAACGGAAACTGGTTTAATTAAGGCCAATTTTCCCAAAACAATGCTGAGTCCCGAGGACTTTCATCAAACTCTGCGCACAGATGCATTGTGGTGCAAGGCTACGGACAGCATCATCACAGACTTTCAAAAGGAGAACGTTTTGTTCAAGTGTCAGCCAAAGGACCTGCGAGAAGTGACGGCCAAACTGAAGAACTGTGGCTACAAGATCATCCACTCTGAACTGGGGTATTGCCCAAACAAGCCCATGGTGAACTTGACCGATCGTCAAATGAAGCGCTACCAGGAATTTCTCAAAAGACTTCAGCAGGACGAAGATATCGTAAAGATCTACGATAATGTGCGGGTTCAGTAATTCAAATCAGGTCACCAGTGGATACCTAGGTTCTGCTCACAAATTTTCTTGTGAAAAAAAGTCCTTTCGTGCTTAAACAAATAAATGACAGGCATTTTTTATATTTTATATAAGTTCTTCTAAACAGAGCTCATAAATACAGGGCGACATTGAGTTCCTTGCACGAACATTTAAAATAAAAAAACCTTTGGTCTTGCTCCCTCTGTGAACAGAACACTTTCGCTTACTTCGTTGTCAGTTAAATTTTTGTCTTTATGCTCTTTCAATAATATCGATTCTGTTGTGAGCTCGCTCATTTAAAGTCAACTTTCCTCACCAAAAAATAGTTTTCTTAGTTCAGCAGATAATTGTTGACTTCATGATTTATAGGCAGTATTTCGTGTAATATTTAACTAAGCCATTTTGAAGCGAGAATTCCTTGCTCATTGTCTCGAGCTTAAAAGCCGTGGGCGGGACATGGAAGCCCCTTGTGTGGCTCTTGTATCCATTTGCTCAACTACTTGTTCATTCATTGCGGCAGTCAAGGCCCGATCTTGGACAGGAGCGGTGGGATGCGGATGGGGATGAGCTGGGAGTGAGTGGCGGCAGACCATGATTTACTCGTGTGATCTTTATCGCCGCGTAACAATGAGACCCACCAATCCGAGCCAGCGACCACGTAGAAGAATTCTCAGCCAAAAGGATTCAATATCGAACAGAATCTTTGCATGTTTCTCCCCTCTCCCAGCGCTTCTTGTTCGATTTCAACGTTTCTGTCCGATCTGCTGTTTGGTTCTTTGGGCTCCCGGTTCAGAGTTCTGGTGCTTCGTGTGAACATTTTCGCCCGGTTCCTAAATCATTTTGTCACCGGTTTTGATTTGTTATTTGTGCCCCCTGGCCGGGAGTAATTTGGTTCCAAGCTCCTACTCTTCTGTCAGTTTATAGCCAGGTTCTCAGGCTCAGAGCGGTTGCCTTTTTTTCCCTCGCGGTTTTGCGTTGACTAATTCGATACTGGTATTACTTGCGGATTTTTCGACATCTACAGATCGCCGAAGGCGCTTCAAAAGCGGTTTAAATTTGATTATATGAGTAATTAAAGGTAATCAAAGCTCAAAGGATATTAAAATTAAAATGACTAATTTGTTAAATCGTCCAGATATGCAAGTAAATAAAAGAAAACTTTAAAAATGACCAGGTTTCCTTCTGTTCAATATGCGGAACATAAATGAAAGCTAAGCAACAAAGATAACTATTTATTCACTTCCCCCCAGGTATACAAAATGCACATATCTCAAACGTCAGCCAATTTTCACAAGCCCTTAAATTATGTCAAAAATTTGTATTTCTTTTTCGATACAATTTCTGAAAGACCAACGAAGCGATGAGTCTTTCCCTCAAACTCTTTTCTCTTTCTCCTTTTTTTGAGAACCTTCTACCAAAAACAAAAGAATTTCCCGTTCATGTCTTTCTCGCATACCAAAATAATTTGGCCAAAACTCAACACTTTGGCATTTCTTCTTCTTCGGTCCTTCAGTGTTTAATGTTTAAAGAAGAATGTCAAAGACGACGAGAGAAAACTGTACCAGTTACATATGAAATGATACGAATTTAGCGATTAATTGTATTTAATGGATTGTATTTATAAGCTGATTTTCATAACGAAAAGAGAGTTTGAAACTTGTTCATTGGATATGCTTGGGCTGCCTGTTCGGGGCATTATAAGTTTTATTTTAAGACTTATGACATTTTCTAAAGAGTATTTCAGTAGCCGGTAAGCTAAGCTCTCTATCGATCTTGATATGCCTCGCACGTTTGGATTAGTGCAATTTATTGGGTGTAAAAGACCGCTCTTCATAATACAATTGTTAAGATTATTTCTTCAAGTTCAAGTTTTCGTATCACTTAAATTCTCTAGGGTCTTATGGACACTTCAGCTCTTATTAGTCGTGGTAATTAAAGCACCACTTGAGTTATTTGTTAATTGTTCAAAGGAAAAGTGGCTTTAGAACTCAGACATAAGATTTTTCTTCTATTCTTTTTTTCAATTTACATTTCTACAATATCTGACGACTGTTGTCCTCAGTTTCTCAAGTCGAACGGAGCAACATTTTCAAAGCTAGAGCCTCCAATGATAGTGTTGATAGATTCTCGGTAAATATATCTGTTTAATAAATGATAACCTTTTTGGGCAGATTTTAAGCCATATATAACAAATAATATGTACATATAAGGAAAAAAATAAACTAACAAACTTGGGACATACAAAATTTATAATAATTAATAAGTTTAATTAGTCCTCTGCCAGCCACTCGGCCACAAGCTGGATAAGCTTGTTCTTAGACGCCTTCAGTTCGGCACTGTCGGAGGCACTGATCGAACCAAGGTCGGGGCAGTGGGAGTGCTGTGGGATAATGGTGGCTCCCTGAGCGACACCAGCGCCCACCTTGCTCCAGCCATCCATCTCACCATGCACAAAGTATATATTGGTGGCATCAGTGTCGAGTCCACCGAACATTTCGTTGGTCGCCTGGACATTGGCATGGATGCCAGCCGAGTTGTACTTGGGGCCAAAGACTTCCTCACAGGTGTTCTCGTACACAGTGGAAGGGAAGTTGTTCCCGAAAGGCTGGTATCTGCTACCCGAAGATTGGAACCACCCGAACTCGCTGCAGGTTTGGAAGACCCAGGGCAAATCGGCTGTAGATTGAGGAAAGATCGGTTAGCCTCCGAAATGATTTAAGAGTGTTGCCGTAACAGCATGTTGCTGTTTCTTGCAACTAAACTTAAGCAATAAATGCTTACAGCCTTGGTAGTTTTCCTTAGACCATTCGTAGTAGTTCACAGATCCTTCGAAGGAGACATAAAGGCAGTTGCCAGTGTGGTCGTTAACTCTCCAGTTGATAAACTTTGACAGGGCCACGGAATCGTCGTCGCTGTAGGATCGCAGCACCGAACAGTACTTGGCCAGGTCATAATTCTCTGGCCTAAAGAACATTTATGAATTAATTTCTATAAACTATGCTAATTTTATGAGACCTACCTTTGTTCCTGGGCAATTTTGGCGAAAATGTTGGCAATAGTGCTGAAGAGCGACCAGCGATCCTGCTCGCTGTCAACATCAAAGCTGTCGCACAGGTTCAGTTCCTTCTTGGCCTGCTCGCCGTTTCCACTGTCGAAAAGATCCTCGTAGTAGGCAATGGCATTGTCGATCAAATCGTAGCAGTATTGTCCGCCCAGAGTTGCGTATGCTTGACCGATTACCTTCATGTAGTCCTTGAAGTCAACCTTGGCCTGAAGGGGAGCCGATGAGGCCCAACTGCCCTTGATAGTCTCTGGGTAGATCATTCGGATCCACGCGGCCATGGTGGCCGAGTAGGAGCAGCCGGAGACCACTACCTTGGAGTTCTTGTACTTCTCCTCCTGCTTTAGGTTGTCAATGACGTTCATCACATCGGCCATGCCCTGATCGACGCTTTGGTACTTTTGCAGGTTTTCAGAAGATAGGGGCCTGAGTATTTTGTATTTTGAATAATATGAACCTCTAAGATTCCCAGCTTTACTCACGTTATTGGGATACTATCCCCAAAGAAACGATGTTCGGTGTAGAGGAGGGAACCATTGTGCTTCTTGGCTATGTCCACCCAGAGGCCAGAGGTGATGGATTCGGGATAAATCTTCCATTCGCCGCCCAGGTAAATGAAGATGGGGGATCCATCGACAAAGTGGTCCTCGTTCAGCAAGATGCGCTGGAGAAACGGAACAAATAGTGATGTGTGGTTAGTCCTGCTTACACTCTACACTCCGTTTGGGGACGTCCTTACGTTCTGCCAGGTGGCCTTGTTCAGTGTTGCATTGAAATTGTCCAGCCATTGGGTGATCCAGCGCTGCTCCACATTGGCTCTGTACTTCGATGGCTCCCTTGGAGGGCCCCGATGCAAGTTTCTTAGGGACTGGATGAAGGCGGTGGGCGTCGGCTCCTGCTCACCCAGACTAGCGGCTGCAGTCAGGGGTGCCAGCACGGCTAGGACTACTAGGAAGTACTTCATATTGCTGGATAGTTCACTGGTTTGCGAATGATTTGCCAACGCGTTGGGCGGACTATTTATTCAAAATATTCGGTGCTGCCAACCTATAGCTTTGAGATAGGGTCTTCGATGACTTAATTGCAAGGCAAACAAATATCAGCAAATATATGGCCCTGATAAAGTCGAGGACTGTGCTTCTCTCTCTCGTCTTACATCACGCTGCTTGATCTAGGTTCAGTCGATTGCATTTAACCTTCGGGAAGACAACGAAATCTAGGATATGTTCTCCTTCAATAAGTTAATGAAGGTTATATAATTGTCAAAAAAAGGAGAAATATTTGGTTAGGAATCTAACTTCAACATTATCAGAGAATGGGATTTCGATTTGAACTCTAGGTTTTTTAGCCTAGAACTTTTTAATCGATATCATACTTACATAAAGTTATTAATATGCGGATTATAATTAAATATATAACGCAAAAGTCCCTACAAACATTATAGAATATATGCAACATGGAACTATGGAAATCCAGGTTTCATACTATTGTAAATAGATCGTGTAAGCTCATTCAACATCGGATGACTATATCTTATAGCCCCAAGGCCAGAATTAGGCTGAGAAATATTTTATTTCAATCGTTTTTTAAAGAATACTTTGTCACCATCAATAAATGATGTCTTTTTATCCGTCACGACACTCATATAAGTTGCGGGGGCACATTAAATTACATAAAATGCCTAAATTGATTAAACCAGTTTAAAGTTAGACTTCGATTTAATAGAAAAATAAGTAAATGTTTGGCTGTGTTCATTTTAATGTTTAGTCCCAATAATAAATATATATCAAGCACTCACATATTCAATCCTATATTCTTAGTATTCTTAGTATAAAGTTTACTATAACATTTTTTTTATGCGAATAATATATAATAATAATATTACCCAGTAGGATAGTGTACACATGCCGTGAAATCATTTCGCCCTTGTCTCTTAAATCCCCTTCTATCAACCCTGACCATTTTATTGACCATTGTTTGCCTACCAAATATATACTTCCACCACGTTCCTTGGACAATACCATCGGGAGTTAATATGATGTAAGGGAGATAGACCGACATCAACAAAAGTAACTACCATATTGTATACTGTAGAATTTGTATTATCAATATTATGGCTACATAATCAAATGTGTACAATCACCAAATGTGTAGAAGACAATTGGTTTGTGGAATAATAATTTCCTATAATTGATGCATATTGCATATAATAGCTTTCTTATGCGATATATATTTATTGTCGTTGCCACTGAGGTGAGGAATGAAATATCTCATATGTAGTTCTAGAACCTATGCACGAGATGCTGAAGGATAGGAGGAAGTTATTAGAGTCTCGCACCTAATATGCACCAGATAGATTAATTTCAATAAACTGGCTGATCTTTTGTACATATTTATTTTAATGTGTATAATTTTAATAAAATATTCACATATTTTAAAATATATATTGTATTAAATTGGCTAAGCCCTCTTCCCTTCCTGGTTTTAAATTCCTTTCTTCAGCAAACAGTTTTTCGTTGCATACTCTTAGGCGCCCAGCTGTTTAAGGAAAAGCATTGATTTTCCTAAGTACTAATGTCTTAAAAAGCTGGGAAAGTTCAAAGTTGCTTTAAGTTCTTTAAATAATTTAAGTAAATTCATATATTAGGAGAGGGAAGGAAAAATATTCAGTGAGCCCAACAAAGTGTTGGTTTTCTTTAAAACAAAGTATATTTTAGCTTTTGTTGTCTTAAAGAATTTATTGGTTATAGAGCAGATATAAACTATGAATAGTTGAACTATAAGCTGCGTAAATATTTTAAAGGATTATTACGAGAGCTTCAAATTTTACTGAGCACGTGAATCCCATGAAAGCTAACTTCTGACCAAAATTATAATAATAAATCCTAGTTATATTGGTGACTGATGATCATAAACTTCAAAGATTTCTCTACAAGTTTTTTATAGTAAAAGAATTCCATGGGAATGTACTTGTATAATTCGTTTATTACATAGAATAATATCAAAGTTATCTACTGATATTTGGCAAACACTTAAGCCAACCATTGGCGCACCAACTCAGCAAGTTTTTCCTTCGAGGCCCGCATCTCAGCGGAGTCCGTGGACGAGATAGATCCAAAGTCGGAGCAGTGCGAGGCCTGGGCAATGACGGTGGCTCCCTCGGCGACCCCATGGCCCATCGGATTCCAGGGATCCAGACCGCCGTGGGTCATGTAGATATTCTCCACTCCCGGCTCCATGCCACCGAAGTCCGCATTGGTCTGTGCCGCGTTGCTGTTGATCTGAGAGTTTCCGTACTGCGAGCTAAAGACATCTCCGCAGAGGGTCGTGTAGAGGGTGGCGGGGAACTTGGTGCCGAAGGGCTGATTCCTGGAGCCAGAGCTCTGGTACCAGCCGTACTCGTTGCAAGTCTGATAGTACCAAGGACGACCTGTGACGGGGAGTAGCAGACTAGGTGACTTCGGTGGCCTTTCGAATTGGAAAATATTACTTACTAGCATCGAAGTTCTCCACTCCCCACAGGTAGTACTCGACGGTGCTCGAGTAGGTGGCGTCGATGCAGGTGGGCATGCCCCAAGCCCAGTACACAAAGTTGGCAATGGCCGTGGCATCGTCGCGGAAGCTTAGCAGATAGTCGCAGTAATATTCAATGTCTCCAGTTCTGCCAAGGTCATTTAAATACAAAATCAGGTCAAATTTAACATGGCTAATTTGATGTGCTCACCTCTGGTATTGTGCCACGCCAGAGAAGACGTTCGAGATGCTGCTAAACAAGGACCACAAGTCCAGATCGTTCTGGTCATCGAAACTGCTACACAGACGCAACATGGCCCTGGCCTCGGCTCCACGCTTATTGGCGAACATGTCCTCCAGCTCGGCGATGCCATTCTGGATGCGATTGTAGCACGTCTGGCCGCCCAGCTCGAGGAAAGCCTGGCCCACCACCTCCTTGTACTCGGTGAAGTCAACCTTGGCCAGAAGCGGCGCACTGGAGGCCCAGCCACCAACAATGAGGTCAGGATACAGGCGCTTGAACCACACCACCATGGTGGCCGAGTATGAGCCGCCAGCCAACAGCACCTTGGAGTTGGCCAGCTGGGCATTCTCCGATTTCAACAGCTCAATAACTTTGACCACATCGGCCAAGGCCTGCTTCACGTGCAGATACTTGAGGTTCTGCGTGGACATGGTGCTGTTTAGGAAGTATTCCAAATTAAATCACCGAAGTAGAGAGGCTTAAAGTTTACTCACGAAGTTGGAATACTTTCTCCATAGTAACGGTGTTCGGTGTAGACAAGGACACCACTGTGTTCCTCGGCCATGTCATACCAATGGCCAGCGCTGACCATGCTCGGCTCGATGTCCCATTCGCCGCCCAAGTAAATGAATATGGGACTGCCTTCCTTTTGGAACTCGTCGTTAATCAAATATTTCTGCAAATAGGTATTATTATTGACTTGTAATTCCCTCTTTATCTCGAAGAATTTCGTAAAGGTTGATTGGTATTTCCTCTAGTAAATATAGAACCCTGGTTGACTCAGAAATCTATATAACTCCAAAGAAATACTGCTACCCCATTGAAATTTACCTACCATTTGATAAGTCTCTGTGTTAGTCTCGTCAAAGTTATCCAGCTTCTGGGTGATCCATTTTTCCTGAACATTCGCACGCTTGGTAACCACTGGCTGTGGCGGACCGCGGTTTAGGTTCTTGAGAGTCTTGACCAACACAGGCACATCCTTTACGCTGGAAGCTTGGCCTAGGGCCAGGACCAGAACCACTACCAGGCAGACCAAACGAATAGCAGCCATTTTCACAAATGAACCCACTAACTGGACTGACTAAGCCTTATAAGTTGGCCGTCAACGCTGTCGCGTTAGGCAGTAATTTGCGGCTTCGATAAGGATTGTAAATTTCACACTTCGATAAGTGACCAGCAACTTGATACGATAGCCTCCAAACTTGAGATTAGAATTCCCGTTTGCAGTCCATCGTAAATCGATCCGAGTGCTTGTGAATCTTTGCTGGAACTAGTGGGAAATCCCTATTTACTGCCGAATCGAAATCACAGCTCTGATTACCTAATCAGTCAGCATTTGCTCAGAAAATGTGGTCTTATTTTAGAACCGGGCCAAGATCAGAGATACTTTTATTTTAATGCAGTTTTATTTTATCCCAATCGTATATTCATTAAATAATTGGTTAGCCATTAAACAACAATTTTTATTATTCCAGAAAAATGTGTTTTTTAATCTTGACAAAATGGTTAATCCCAAATCGGTTGTAACGCATATAGATTAGATTTTTTTCTTATTAAATCTTATCGTCCACTATCTGGTTTCACTTAAGGTATATAAGCTTTAGGTTGACAGTGGTTTTTCACCTTAACTGAGCTGTTATCTTGGGTTACTTAACCCATTCGCGAACCAATTCGGCAATGCGTTCCTTTGAGGCCTTCATCTCGGCACTGTCACTGGAGCTGATCGAATTGAAGTCCTTGCAATGGGCATACTCTGCAGGATTACTTGTAAATACCTTTCCGTTGACTTAAAGTCAGTGTCCAATAACTCACCTGGAATGACGGTGGCCTGATCCGCATCCTGAATTCCCATTGCCCTCCAGGGATCCAACTGACCATGAGTTAAGTAAACATTTTCCACGCCAGGAGACAATCCTCCAAAGTAGCCATTGGTGGTGCTCACTTGGTTGGTGATGAACTCGTTGCTATACTGGGAGCCATAGATATCGCCGCATATGGTGGTGTACAGGATGACAGGGAACTTGGTGCCGAAGGGTTGGGCACTGGAGGCGGATGTCTGATACCAACCGAACTCATTGCAGGTCTGGAATATCCACTGGCGCACTGTTTGTATTAAATAATATTAATATATATTCAAGAAAATCAATGAATTGATTGAGTTTCTTACTGATATTGCCCGTATAAGTGGTGTCCATTAGCACTTCAATTATAGCACCATAGCTCAGGTCGTAGCAATTGCCACCGCTCCGAGCGAACTCATCCACCAAATAGCCGGCAACGCCATTGAGATCATTGGATCCCGACATTATCTTCTGGCAAACTCCCTCGATTTGACCAGCGCTAGGGAAAGGGCGGAATGTTTATTACTTTGTATTATTTTTGGAAGGTAGTTCACCCACTTATGGGTCTGCACCACGCCAGCAAAGATGTCGGAGATCTCGCTGAACAAGGTCCAGATATCCAGATCGCTGTAGACATCGAAGGGTTCGCACAGCTTGAGCAGGGCCTTCACCTCGGCACCGCGTTTGGTGGCAAACATGGTCTCCATCTCGGCAATCCCGTTCTCAATACGCTTGTAGCAGTCGGAGCCACCCATCTGTTCGATGGATTGGCCAGTGACTTCCTTGTACTCTGTAAGGAGAAAGCTGATTTAATACTTCCTAGTTCTTGCTAGTGTGCGACTAACCTGCAAAGTTAACCTTGGCCAGGAGCGGAGCACTGGAGGCCCATCCGCCGGCCACCTTGTCGGGATAGACCTTCTTAAACCAGGTGACCATGGTAGCAGAGTAGGAGCCGCCCACAATGATGACCTTAGAGTCGGAGAGACCTTCATGGGTCGCCTTGATGGTGTCGATGAAGTGAGCCAGGTCAGCCAAGGACTGATTAACAGTAAGATACTTGATGTTCTCGTTGGAAAGGTCTCTATGAAGAGTGGAATATTTGGTCTAAGATACCCCTTATTGTTAAAACGAATAACTTACGGCAGGGGCTTGCTCTCTCCGTAATAGCGATGTTCTGTGTAGGCCAAAAGACCATTGTGCTCCTTAGCCATGTCGTAAATGTGGCCACCAGTTATTCTGCCTGCAGATATCTCCCATTCTCCACCGAGATAAATAAACAGAGGTCCACCAGATTTATAAAGAGCTCCATTGAGCATATAACGCTAAAAGGTTTAAGAAAAAATGAGTTTAGATTTAGCCTGCAAATTATAAAACCTTCCAAGGCATATTAAAGTTTAATTCCTAATGGAATTTCACTTTAAGTAAACCTATTTAAATGTATTTAATTAAGAAAAATCTGCTGCATTTTAGCCATTGTTTCTCTGCAAGGATTATGCAATAATGCCATAGCTACCATTTGCCAACTGCGCGTCTCTGAGGCATCGAAGTGATCCAGCTTCTGTTCAATCCACAGGGTCTCCACTATATCAGCTCGATTCTGATTGGCCGGCTGATCGGGCTCCCCATGGAGACGCTTAAAGTTCCTCTCGAAGATACTCCCATTGCTCTGGGCTAAGGCCAACAGGGCCAAGGCGATTCCCAGCCAGAACTTCATCGTCGATCGTCGGGTGCTTAAATGGGACTGATCAAGCTATAGCAGCTTATGTGCCAACTAATTCACTTGCCTTAGCTGAATGCCAAATCTTATCGGCAAAGTAGCACTTAATTAGCGTTTCTTAAAGCAAGTAAATAATATTGTCAACTGGGTTAAATAGATTGTTGGTGCTGTAGGCCGTTTTATTGGCCCGCAAGAGCCATGCGGCGCCTTATCGAGCAGCTATGTGTGGTGGCAACGACTGTTTCGATTACCAATCTTTGGATTTCACTCACCCACTTGGAGGGTACTTAAAATGTAGGTAATAGCGTTACCCGATAAGGGTTGTACAAGGTATTTATTGTACTCTTTTTAAGGTGGGTTTAGCTTTTGCAGAGAGACTTGCAACATGTCTATATTCACCATTAACTAATATACATATTTTCTAATATTTTTCGTAAAGATTTCATTGAAGTTTTATATATATCCTTCTTCAATTATCTATACTGTATTTTCCTTTGTGTGAAGTATCCAATTTTTGCTCAATCAATTTAAATTAAATTAGCTGGATCGAACTCCGAAATAAAAGGAAATTAAATAAAATAATAGAAGCTTACACATAGACATACTTAAGCCGATTGTGACTTCCTTATCAAGATGCATTGCTTTTATGAACTCAAACTTTATCGTTTAAAATGTAAATTATATGCTTTGAAAATATGAGAAAGAACAATAGTTCCTGAGACCTTATAAAATATATAATAGGTAAAAGGGAAAAGTTTTTAAAATGTTATTCATTTGGAGACTAATCTTTGAATTCCACTCTCAAACAATTAACAATAAAAAGGCTTATATTATATTTGAATTTGATTTGAACCAAAAGGTTTTTGGAAAATTAAAATCTTTCCTAACTCACAAATTTATGTCGGAATAAAACCAATCACTCTGAAATATATTCGTTTATCAATGAACTTCCGAATCCAAAGGAGGCTCCGAAATTTTCCTAATAGCAGACTTCCCGTGCGATGCGCTCTTTCCGATTTCGATTTGATCGACATTTTTCTGCCAGGGGTTACTTATTTTTGTTCGCTTCTGAATAGATCTCAACACGTGTTCCAAATAGAAAGGAAAACAGCAATCCCTTGAGCAGTTCGATTTTAATTAGACCCATCTCTCAGCCGGAAATGCCACTCCACCGACAAACCCTTGAGAGAGCGCCGAGGAATCGCTGAACACTTGCACACCAAACACGTACCAAGTGCAGCTCAACAGGGGCAATGAAGGGTTAATGTTAGCCCTGACGAGGGACGCATTTCTTACTCCAGATAATAGGTGGGCAGGGACAGGAAAAGCGGAAAATTCGTGACACTACAAAGTGGATTATAGGCTAGCCGAGTTCGGGGAAGGAACTATTAATTTATGCAGGTTCGAACTCATCAAAGAGTCGCGAAAGGATGTGCGTGTGCAGCTACCATTTGCATACTAAGTAGAAAACATGTTCTGCCCACCTTCTATTTTTGGTTTTACATATTTTCTAATGACTGTAATTATTTGGCCTCTTGTAGTAAGTAGGAATAAAAATGTAGAAAATAAAAAGAGCTATATCAAATTCAAATTTGAATAAACTATATAAGCCAAGTTAAAACCAGACAAATTGTGGGTAAAAAGGTAAACTAATGATTTTTTTTCTACACTCTTAAGTTCAACCAAGGAAATTGCCAAATGATAATAAATTCAAACCCATTTCCTCCAACTTTTAGGTCATCTTTTACGATTCCGACTGGAATCCCACGGTCGATCAACAGGCCATGGATCGGGCACATCGTTTGGGCCAAACCAAGCAGGTGACCGTATACCGACTCATCTGCAAAGGAACCATCGAGGAGAGGATTCTGCAGCGGGCCCGAGAAAAAAGCGAGGTGAGTGATCAGGGACAGGAAACCCAACGAAACCAAACCAAAACCAAACCGCAAACTCTTCAGGTTGCACCATTTTCCCTTTGTTCAGTCGCATATTAGGCACGTGCTTTGTTGGTGAAAAAAGCATCCTAAAATCCCCATCCCTAGCCATTGTTGCGCCTTTGGGTTTCTATATAAAAATACTCAATGCGAAACACGAGCACTTGGGGACGGGATCGGAATGGGTTGAGTTGGTAAACCAACACCGGAAATTAATTATACAATTGGTTAGGCGACATTTCTGTTACGCCTCCTGAGTTCTTTATAAGTGCGAGTACATCTTCGCTTTCTTGTGCATTTATTGCATTTAATTACCGAAACAGAGATCCCCCGATTACCATATAAAAGTATTTCGGGCCGACAAATAAGTAGCTGCAGAAGATTCCGGATCTCTTTGGCGCTAACCCTGTACGAGTTTTATTTCATTTCCTGCCTTGAATCCCTGATTTCTTTCATTTGAATATTTGTACTTATCACCCTCGAATTTCTATTTTTCAGATACAACGCATGGTCATAAGTGGCGGCAATTTCAAACCCGACACACTCAAGCCAAAGGAAGTGGTATCTCTGCTACTGGACGACGAAGAGATCGAAATGAAATGTGAGTTGATTAGAGATTTTTATGGAAGAGAAATGTTTAGTCCTATTTATATTTATCAATTCCTTTGATGGCAGATCGTCAGGAGGCCAAACTTCAGTCGCCGTCACCGATTCCAGCTGAAACTCAAGGCGAACGCAAAAGACGCCATCCCAATAAGGTAAGAGCGATTCGACCCGAAGAAAATCTTGTTAGAACCGAGCGATCTGCCGGCCATTTCATGCATGATCCAAGCCAGCCGTCTAATGGCTGTTTATTAGACCAAGTTTGCACTTGCTACACGACAAGTTCCGTCTGCGCTCCCTAATGAAAGTAAATAATCTCCTGAGTGAGGCTCAAATTGCGAATGCGTCCATATACAGAGTACAAAAGCGAGAAGCTGGCCCGAGTCGGCTCTGTTCCTGGACGGTTGTTCTTGGCCTATGGCATTGCAGAGGTGGTCATGGTCACGTGATTCATGCAACATCACCAGACAGGCACACACACACACACAGAGCAACAAAGACAATTCAATTTGCTATAAAACTCAACTCATCGTCTTGGCTGGTCGTGGTCTGTTACATAGCGTGCTTTGAACCTACTCCATAAGACACTAGTACTGCCAGCCGACTATATTCATTCATCCAACTGTCGTACACGGAAAAAATCTCATATTTGGGCTCATAATCTATTATGTTGTATTGGGAAAAGTATATTCTTAGAGGGTTTCATGATAATTTCAAAAGTATTAGCAGCAATACTTATTTTATTATATCCTTAATACCAAGAAAGCGATATCTTTCTCGTACCTAGATATCTTTTATAACATTATTATAAATCAAACTCACAAATTAAATTCCTCCGTGTGCCTTCGTGGTCCCTACCCGATACTCCATACTCTCCAAAACAAACACTCTGCTCTTACCCTACTTGGACTGGCATTCGCAGTCTCTCGGAGACTCTTTTAAAAAACAGTTTGAAGTGCTTTTTGGTTCGCTTTGGTTTGGATAGGATTGCTTTGGCTTGGATCTCGGGGTGGCAGGCTTTGCCTTGCTCTGCACCACCAGCACCACTGCGATCCACCTCCAAACTAGGGCCCTCGCTCTTCTTTGTGTTTTGTTTTTGTTGGTTTCGCTAAATGATTTTGTGCGTTCAATGGAACACTGATTATGGTGTAGAGCTGCTGCTGCCTCGTCTGCCTTTGGGCCTGGGTTTGGGCCTGTGTCTTCGCCTTGGTGGCTTCTTCCGTTTTTGGTTCTGCGGGTGCTGGTGGTGTGGCGCGTCTCTTTTTTAGAGAATCGGGTACTCGAACTCCACTCAAGTTCATATGCCACCGGCCGACACAATGCCATATAATGGCACGCAGTCATATCCCTCGCCCGCTCCGGCGGCGCGGTATCACTTCATTTCATTTACGGTCGGAAGTTCGAGTTTCCAATGCTCGGATGGCAAGTAGCACGTTTTACGTTTTCAGGTTAAGTGCAGCCAGAGCCTTCCTTTGGGCCTCTCGATCGGAGAGAGAGAAGGGAGCATTCATTTGGAACAGATTCTGCTGCCAAAGATGTGTGTCGCAGTTGATCATTACGGAACGGTTTACTCTCTTCACTGATATATAGTGGTATATAATTTTAGTTAGTGCTTTATGCCCTGTTGCCTTTTATAGGCGGAGAAAGCCGTAGAACTTTTCTTTTAATTTAGGTTTAATAACCACAGATAATTAATTACTATTATGAAGGCAATAATTTCACTTTTATTAATAACGGTGGCTTATTATTTCGATGTTATTACGGAGCTGGAATACTGCTTTATTTTCTGCAATTTAATTAAAGCTATTCCTAGTCAAGCGAACAGTAATGTACCATATCTCATTTCCGTTTAGCTATAACACTTAATTGGTTCATAATCATATTATAATCAGGTCTTACCTCGTGATATTATGCATATTAATTTCCTAAAAGCAGAAGTCTTCTTTTAATTTGTTATTAAACCATCACAACTTGTTACCATTTTGCTTTAAGCCTTAACTATGTAATACCATTAATCTCTGGGCCGCTTAACAAGCAGCGGGGTGAGTGCAGGGAAATTGCTACTGTTTTCCCAGCAATTGACTATCAAAATCTGGGCAAAATGTATGCAAAACTCTTTACCCTACTTCCGAGCAATTTCCTCAAGCATGGCAATTACCATAGACCCCCGTGCAACCCCCGAATGCGTCCCGTTCTTAGCATTAACCCCCGCTTGACCAGCCCATAAGTCAAGTCTTAGTTTTGTTTAAGATTGGCATGAATGATTTTAGTGCCACAACCCAGAGGGGGATGGGTAAAGATAGCTGGGCATAAATTATAAACGGTGCAAGGGGGGCCAGTAGGAAGATACAAGCGATAAAGAGTCGGTGTAGAAGACGAACAACGAATATATACCTCACTTCCGCTGGCCATTAAAATGCTAATTGATTTGATTGTTACATTTGGAAATTAAAAGGTATAACTTTTTATGATATTTGCTTTTATTGTCTTAGGATGTAAATATGGGTGGCACCACCATCCCGGCGGCCACCTCGGTGCCACGAGATCTCGTTGACGACGATGTGGCCAGCTGCAGTTCGGCGGCCAAGCGCCTCAAGCCGGATCCGGATGAGGATCTCATCGACGTGGGCATACCCTCCTCGGCCTCCAGCGTGGGCACGGATAGCAACCATCCGACCCTCAGCCAGGAGACCTATGTGCCCGGAGCCACCAGTGTCCAGCATATGGACAATGATTCCGATAATGAAGCCCTCGTGGTGGATGGCGACAGTCCCACTCTGATGGGTCAAAACGAGTCAATGAGTGAGTACCTCAAAACTATTATAGATAATAACTTAACTGAAAAAACAAAAGACACAGCAGTATTCGTCTTTAAACCATTTATTAGGTCGCTACAACTAGCTGGCTTAAAAATCATGTTGAACGCTGAAATCAGCATACATATGTGGGTAGCAAATACCCCAAGAGACATAACTTAAACTAGGAACAGACACATATATGTTTTCCCCAACAAACCGATCACTTTTATAATGATTAATAACTCACATTATATTTGGTAATCACCGGCAATATGGAGGCAGCCGAAAATGTGCTCTACCAACTTACTACCAACATGCCTCAAACCGAAAGCATGTCGGTGGTTATGAGTTGCCAATTGCATGTGGGATGTGCAACGATTGCTGCTTGTTAGCTCATGCGATTTGCATTCGCCGAGGGGACTAGTCGGGGTGACTGCAAAAGCAGAAACATTTCAAATTTGTTTAACAATTAACCAATCGAAAGTACAAGACGTTGAAAAGTAGGCAACGGGCAAAAAACTGCCGTAACAGCGACAGCCAGAAAAAAAAAACGAAAAAACTGATGTGAAATCGAGACAAGTGCAGCCTCAGCAGATCGCAAGTTGCACGTTGCACGTTGCAAGTTGCTAGCTGCTAGCTGGTAGTTGCTGCCACAACAGTGGCTTGAGGAGGGGACCAGCTCCGATGGCATCTGCGACTTGACCAGTTTGTTGCCTGTTTGTTTGGCCAAATTGTGGCACACTCACTGATTGGCGAACGCAGCTAATTCTGCCTATGTCCCCGTTTCATCTCGTTACCGCAAATGCGCGTCTGTCGCTTGATAACGTTTTCATTACAACCTGATGTGCGGGTTGTGCCTCCTACCAATCCTACTTCCCCTTAGTGGGGGACAGTGATGCCAGGACTTCGAAAATTAAACATAACATTAAGAAATTAATAAGGAATAAGAAATTAATAAGCAAGCTTCTGCATCTGTTTCTTAGCGATTATTATTGTAATAGTTTATTTTCAATTACAAATATATCAAAAAAAAGTATATATTAAAAAAAGCAGTGTTATTTTTAATATATTTTTTTCTTGATATATTTGTAATTAAAAATAATGTTTTACAATAATAATCGCTAGGAAATAGATGCACATTCAGCTCTGCTGGTTGATGGACGAAAAAGGGAATAAATTAGATAATTATTCCCCAACGTTGTCTTGTTTTCTGAACTCCATCTATAAATATGTATTTTTAAACCAACTACTTGTGATTTTTCCTATAACTAATTATTCCAAGAAAAAACAAATATTTAAAATTGATAGGAACTTAATTAAACTAAACTTGATTCCCGAGGTGAAGACTATATATATTTTCTCTCACCAAAGCCACTAAATTGGCATTACTGCTGGACTATATCTCCAGCCTCGGAAGCGTACGCAACCCAATTTAATGTTGGCCGAAGTTGATTATGTTTGGCTCGCTTGTCACTCGGCGTTTGATGTTTTGTGTTGTCTTTGGGTTTTTGCTTAGCATAAAAATGCCACAAAAAAGCAAGGAAAGCCAAAGAAAGACGCAGAGAAAAACCAACCGAATTGTGCGAGTCATAAATAATTTTTTATGTGCACAGGGCTTGGCCAAAAGACACACAGCTAATTTAATCAATGAGCTCACGTGTTGTGGCTACATAAATTGCCAATCCGAGCAGGTTGCTCTTGTTGTTTTGATTTCGTAATGCTAACCGACATTTATTGGCTGTTTATTGTTCCGCCGGACAAAATGAGGAATTGTCATGAATTCAGAGTTAGACATTCTGTCGCTGTAAGTCTTTCATATAAAATATATTTTTCTGATCCTAGGGAATTTTATCTTAATAAGGTTCCTGGCCTAAGATCTAAAGCACATTGAGAAAAAAGCCTCAAGATATAAACCTATAATATTATTATAATATATTGATATTTTAGTACTCTATTTGTGGAAGTAAGAAATAAGCCATCGTGTCCAGATATAAGGAAAAAAGTAGGTATAATAGGTATGTATAATAGCTATGAAAATTATTATTTTTCCCAAAAAACACTACACTTAGACACATTATTAAAAATTAACTGCACTGGTGTGATGTGCATACTGTTCGTATGCCGGCAAGGACCCAGTAGATAAATTTGATGACTCACGAGTCATGGCTTTGGGCACCACTGATATAAACCGATAAATCTGTTAAAAATATGCGGTATATATTTTTTTTTTAATAGTAAAATTTCATTAATACAGTTTAAATTGAAAATAGAAGATCCATTCAATATTTATGAATGTGCAAAATAATGTTTAATGACAGCGCTAAGGCCAATCATCAGCTAAAAGCCTACGTCGCGTTAGATAAACAAATATTAGACTTCGGGCTTTATATTAATCTCAAAAACTTCTCTAATAATTTATTTACTTAGATATTATTTCTTTTGTGTACTTCCTAACATAAGTATTTTATTGTGGGGAAATTATCCACATTTTCCTGCTTGCCATCATTCAAATTTCCCCAGTGCGTGCAGCTCTTTTCCGCATTTCGCATTCCCTCTCCTGTTTTAATTGTCTTGTGCAACTCGAAGTGAAACAATTTCTTAATTGGCCCCACTCAATGGGAACACGTGCCACACATATGTACAACTTTCACATGAGCCCAAAACATAATGCCTGAGGCTGAGCACTGAGCGATGCCATTACTCCACCCCAAATTAAATATTCATTAGGCCAGCCACACGTAGATCACCAGATCCTTGTCCACTTTGTCAGCGGAGCTTGTGCGACATGAAAATAATTAAGCCAAAACACTTGTTCAACGTAAACAAAACCCGTATATAAATCGGTGCTCCCAGGGAGCAGCGGCAAAAAGTATCTCATAGAATACACGTTAGCCATGAGTTACAATTACGCCGCGAGTCTTGGCAGCAAATCAAAACTGCGAACAAAAACTTTGATTGGCCACAAAAATTCACACAGACGCAGCTAATTATAAAAGGAGAAAAACAAAGCTCTGAAAACATTCTCGCTGCCATACGAAAAATGTGCGTTCCGTCGAGCATTCAGAAGCTCTGACTGAACAATCAGTTGCATAGGCTCGGCTGCTAATGGTAAGGCTTCGATTTCAGCCCAGCTCGCTCTGGCGCATAAATTTACACCTTATTGGCCCCCATAGCGCCCATAGCGGGTACGTGCCCGCACAGCTTCGGTTTGGCCAATTGCAGTTGGCCACTTCTCAGCCGGTCAGCCGGCTTGAAGCTCTGCAATTAAAGTGGTTTTGACTCAAATTGGTTAATCATATTTGCAATGTGAAAATGAAACGAATCCGCTTAAGAATTCCGATTTAGACATTTGTTAACGCATTGCCGGCATTTACATGCTATAAATATTAATTGGGTATTAAGTAAATACGAAAATATAAGAGCTTAAGAAATTGAAAATTAAATTGATATACTTTTTTATATATATACTTTGTAATTTAGAACAGGAATTGTACAATTTCCCTTGTGATAAATCAAAGTTTTTCAATGAGATTAATTAAATAAATAAAATAAGTGACAGGAATCAAATTAAACTTGAATTAAACCTTGAAATACATAAGAAGGGCTTTCTTAGGAAAATTCCTACGTCCTTCTCTGCTTAATTTATTTCAGTCTAGACAGTAGTTTTTAGACCTAGTGTTTTTAAAAAACTACATTTATTAATCCTTGTTTTAGTTAACCAAACTAGTTGTATTTAGTGACTCGATGAAGGTTCAATTTAATGCTAGGAAACACCGATACCTAAGGTGCCTTTCAACTACAATTCTCGGTTACAGTACGCACCCCTAATGATCCCAAGAAAAGGAACATACTTTTCGCCAATTAGCTGCTCCTTTCGGCAGTGGCCCAGACACAGTACATATTTTTTTTTATAGCTGGCTCCACCAGGAAGAGGGAAGGCTATGCCATCTGCCGGCGGGGTTGTTGGTCATTAAGCCAATGTAGCGTAAAATTGCTGGCGTTTCCGTTAGTTCGAGTCGCATCTGTGGTGTCAATTTCACACATGTTATGAGCACTTTGCGGTCGCCAGATTGATGACTCCTTCGGCGGGTCCTTGTCCTTGCCAGCAAATACCCTCGAAGTTCCGGCCAGGAAGTGTCCAGTGCTTGGTCGATCTTCAACTTGAAATTCTTGTGGCAAAGCCAGAAAAAAATCGTAGTGTAACAGTCTACAGATTCAAAGGCAGCACGCTGAAGAAGCCAATGATGAAGTTGGGCGACATGGCCAGCAGAGACTACCTCCTGCACCTGGGGCCAGAAGGCAGCGGAGATGGTGTTAGAAAGGCCCGAAGAGCGGTCTCGCAGGCATACGACAATCCGCAGCCTGGCAAAAAGTGCGATCAATTGCAATGCGCACCGCATTTCAATTGGATCCAGGAGCGGAATACAGTTGGCCTGGCCTGGCCATCGCCAACTGGCCACGAAAGGAATTGGGTTATGACCTCGAATGCGTGTCGCCACGGGCGACGCCACGATGCATCTGCCTCGAGCTTCTGGTTTCCATCGGTCCACAGTTCCGTGGGCTCGTGATTGAGCCGTTTGGCCAAAAAACCTTACCTTTCTTTTACATTTTTCAAGCATTGTTCAGAGGTCGGGATTGGGAGAAATGCCTTGAAATAATATTAAGCAATTCTCTTGTTTATGCTTTCCCAAAAGTTACGTTATGATGTGAAAGAAGTGAGCGAATTAAGTTTTTACTAAAGATTTAAAGAGCTGAAATTACTTAGGATGGCTTTGTAAATTATTCGACATTTAAATAATATTTTTTTAAACAAAATACTTGATATGATATATTTATTATATATCATAGTCTAGTCAACACATTTTTCAATGCTGTTTTTTCACTGCTAAATCATTAATTTTATGCTCCAAAAATAATGCTTCTGCAATGTGTTCTCTGGAATGGTGGAATTTTTAGACATATTTAAATCCACATAAAGATCACTGGTATATATTTCAAAACTTAATGATTTTCAAGCATTAATGCTAAATTTATTTTTAAAATAGTAGCCTTAGCTTTCATTTTCAGAAACAGACAAAAAAAGAAATAGCTTAAAAATCACAAGTATTGACGCATTTAGGTGGCTCTCCCTTAATGCTAAGATGTGACAATAACAATATGTGAGAACCTTCAGAAAGATCATTTAATTTTGTTTAACAAAAAATATAAATATAAAAAAAAAATTTATTAAAAGCTTTAAGAAGCCTAAAAATGTCTCGCTTTAAAAACCTTACCAAACTTGCAACGATACCCATGTGGCCGGCTCCCTTGGCTGATCCGAAGCCGACGCGGTGGCAGAGGCCTGGCCCTATGGGCCGAAATGAGTGGGCCAGCTTTCACAGTCGGTATCAAGTGGATGCGATATCGGGTGCTGAGACGAGACTCTCCAGCGGCAGGGAGTGTAGATGCAAGTAAATGTCCTTTTTAATTTCTTTTAATTCCAACAAATTGTCTTCTGTGAGCACAGATTTAGGAAGAGTCTTTCAAGGAATCTTTCTTTTAGGAAGAGTAATTTCAATCAATAAAATTAAACAGCAATTTAAGGCCCCTAGCCTTAATAATACATTATTTAATGAATTTTAATCCGTTTCTAGATAGGCTGAAACTAATTATGAGAATTATCCTTTTGTCATTGTGTTTTAAAACCCAAAAATGTAGAAAAGAATAGAGTATAGAATAGAAATAATAATGAATAGAAATCTTTTTTAAAAAGATCGAAGGGAAATCCCCTAAACTAGACCTCATCCCATCTCCAGGGCAAAACCCGGCCAAAGAGGGACCCCTGGGCAATCTAGGGGACACTCTTCTCAAAGACAGAATCAGCGGCAACTGAGCACGCCGCGCTGGCCCCGCTGGAAGTACACGGCACCGCCGGAGGAGGTGTTCGCCTATCGGCCCCAGCTCACCGGACGAGGTCGTCCCAGTCCGGAGCGGGGCCGACCGACGAAGAAGCCGAAGGTTCCCTGCTGCTTCCAGCACGAAGATCTCGAGGCAGAATTCTGGGCCAACATCCGGTTCCCCATCTCTCGGAAGGCGCTCAGAGCCCTTCCCACCAGGAAGACATGCCAACTGTCCCAGCCCCGCCGAAAACCCCCGCCAGTCCACTGCACGGATCTCCATTCCGAGGATCGACTGCCGCTGCGCAGGAAAATGTCACCACGGGAGTGGCAATACCATCTGCAGCGTCTTGAGTTTTTGAGCAAGCCTAATTTTCGAGTCCTGGCCGAGTTGGAGCGGTGTTGACCCAAAATCTGATCTTAAGGATTCATGCTAAACTAGAGTCCTATTGACTCAAGCTTGGTGCTATGCTTTGAGTTAGTAAAGCTCTAGTTTATCGTGAAATTACTTAAAATCAAGGAAAGGTCTGACAAACCAAATACAAAATCATTCTTTGCAAACAATGCTAACAATGACAAGTTTTGATCTTTATTCCGCTTTGAATACCTTCAAGAGTATGCAAATGTCTCGGTTTTTACCAGGACTGGACATTAAAAATGCATATTATGAGGAGAGTTTTCCCATTTAATAAATATAACTCCTTTTTGGATTGAAAAATATCCAAATAGTAGGCCAGCCGAATTAATTTAATGTTAAACTTGAAGTTCTCAGACATTCCAGCTTGTGTAGTCGTAAGACAACCACTAGAAAAATTATAAGTAGATTTTGTAAAAAAGCCTAGAAAAAAATAGATCAAAATTGCCAGTGTTGAGCCTTCTCCCAAAAAAAAATTACAAGTAGTTTTTGTAAATAAGTCTTGAAAAAAATTAATCAAAATTGCCAGTGTTGAACCTTCCCTCAAAATGAAGAGCGGAACTCCGTCTACTCACCCATTAGAGACCATGATTGACATTCCAGAGACGGAGAGCCCAACGAATCACAATGCACTGCCACCGCCCCCATCCTGGGTTGCATGGGGCGAACGTAACTCGAAGCCGGTGAAACGTGGGGGGCTTAAGCATTGTCAGAGTTTGACCCGGTGGCAGAAGGCAGGACCCATGTTGAAGAAGGACTGGAAGCGCTTTGCCGGCTGGGTTGCCACCCGGGCAATGCCAAGAGAACCTCAGCTGCCGGAGCCGGAGAAGGCGCCTTGTCCTGAAGAGTACTTGCCCTGTGGCCGAAAGAAGCGCCATCTGGACGAGGATGAGTTGGAGGAGAGGATGGGGAAGCTGGCCAAGCCCCGAAAGATCACCAAGAAGTACAAAGTGACACACGAATCGCCAGCCTACTCCCCGGTGATCTTTTGGGGCCAGCCGCCACATCACGATCCCGGAAGACCCTTCAAGCCTCCCTACGTTCCTGGCTGCTTTCCTAATGAAGAAATCGAGGGGGAGTTCTGGGCCCAACTTCGATTTCCTGTTCGAAAGGCAGCCCTTTGGGGACATGCCACGCCCCGTATTCTGAGTCTGTCCAAACCCCGGAAATACCCACCTGATCCGCACTGTCCCATACCGGAGAAGGTGCCGGAACCCTTGGATGAGGAGCCGCCACCGCGAAAGAAGTTCACCCCAAGGGGGTGGAAGCTCCACCAGATACGGTTGCTATATCTGTCCAAGCCGGTGTGCCGACTGCCGGCTGAAGCGTTTTTCTTTCAAATCTAAGACTATATGGTGTCGCAAGTTGTTCTGTTTCCTGTAGTCTCATTTAAAATTTTTATATTAAATCAGGTCTTTTATTATATGTTTGGCATTTACTTGCATATTTATGAACTGGGTCAGTAGAACTAAGCCCATGGGTCAAGATCTCCGCCGGAGGCTTTACGCCAGAAGACTTTGGTTGCTATAAAGCATTTATATTCATTTCCAACACTTGGACCCTTAAGTCCTGGAATAAAACACGAATATTGACATAACAAACTGAACAGTTAATGAAATAGTTAGAATCTTTGGTGGAAAGTCACGAAACAAATAATTGATTGCTATTGGATCTTTATTTGCGTCTCAATATTAATTTTTACAATATTTGTTGAAATATTTATAAGCTGTTTGTCTCGAAGGGAATCCAAATATGCAGGAAGCAGGGGGTTACCCTTAACAGCAAACTTTCCATTGACTACTGCGTTTGAAATATCCTTGTGAGCCATATACCCCTGTGAGCCATAAGCTCGATCCAAGTAGGCGCCTTGGTCAATCGTCTCTAGATTTAGTATGAGAGTGTTAGTCAGTTTTTATTTATCGTCGTAAGAACACAAAAATTTTATTATAAGTTTTTAGTTCGTTCAGTTTTTTTTTAGCCCGATTTTAGCAATTGCCAAATTTTAAGTTAATTTTAAGTGGCTTGTGAGCAGTGAAGCGGCCTACAGCATGAGCATCGTACCGGAGGAGACCAAGGAGAGCGGCGACAGCATAGCCAAGCCGCCGCCCAGCTGGCTTGAATGGTGCGAGCGGAATTCCCAGCCGATCAAGCGTCGCCTCTACCGGGAGCCGCGCCAGCTGACGCGATGGCAGACCCCGGGGCCGATGGGAAAGGCGGCTTGGCGAGACTTCTACGAGTGGGCTGCCACGAGGTGCATGCCGAAGGTGCTGCCGGAAGTGGAGGTGCCGCCGATACCCTGCGACCTCCCTTATCTACCTTGCGCCCGGACGCCTCGCCAGATCGATCCGGACGACCTCGCGGAGAAGATGGCCAAGCTGGCCACGCCTCTGAAGCGCAAGATGACCCCGAAACACAAGTTCATCCACCCAGTGAACACCTACTCTCCGGTCATTGTCTGGGGTCATCCGCCGCACCACGACAAGGGACGTCCCTTCCAGCCGCCCAAGATGCCGTGCTGCTTCCCCAACGCCGAGATCGAAGACAAGTTCTGGGCCGAACTGCGCTTCCCCATCCGTAAGGCCGCCCTCAAGGCCAAGATCACGGCGCGCATTCTCAGCCTGTCGAAGCCCAAGAGAACGCCCCAGTTCCCACCTCACTGCTATCACCCGGAACACATCTACGATATTCTAAGTCTCCCGGGGCCACCGCGGAAGAAGTTCACGCCTCGGGGATGGCGCCTCCACCAGATCCGGCTGCTTTACCTGTCTCAGCCGGTGACTCGACGCGAATATGAATATTTCTACATGTGATTTTATGTGCTACCCTCTCGTTGGCGTACTTGTGTCCAAAGTCACAGTTTTCTAAGGAAATAGCTTATCGATATTTCGAATACATGGACTGAAGATGATGATTTTTATTGTAAACTTACTAAAGAAAACTACAGCTACTTCTGAAAGTCTTGTATACAATATTCTTCAAATATTCCTTTGGACATTTTTCAGGCCGGTTCTGCTGCGGTCCGGGACGAAACAGACTTTAGCTAATCCGTTGAAAAATGAACAATTTCACACACAGATAAGAATCGCAATTTATTCGACTTTTATGGCATACAGTAGCTACCAGAAGGTAGTGGCAGCCACTGCGAAATGTAATCTAAACTTGCAAATCTGCCAAGGCTGAAAAGAACTCAGGGCCCGGCAAAAAAAAATGAGTAAAGAAAAAGAGCCAAGGAAGCAAAGAGCCACTTAGTCATGGACGGCGCATTACAGTCAAAGGTGAGGCCTCCGAGCCGAGATTCCCGTACCTCATTTCGTTTATCAGGCGTAACAAACATGCGTCACATCGACTTTGGCACCGGGCCCCGAGAGCTAGGATCAAGGTTCACAAATGATCATCAGTCAAACCAATTAGATAATTGAATGAATGATTTGTAAAATCCGATTATGCCCGCCGGATTCTTATTCCTCCTCTGCCCAGCTCCATTCTCCGCTGCTTATATTTTTCACTTCCCGCCTTCTTGAATATATTTCCCCGGCTGCAGTGTGGTGTTGTTATTTCTTTGGCCTTTCGTGCCAATTGGTAATATGGAGAGAGGGCCGCAACCCAAGGCAAGCGGCAGCAAACATATTTATTACAACTACTAAATACAAGTAGGGCGAAGGCAGTACTTGTTATTGATAGGAAAGGCTCAAGCATAAGTTCGAGAGAGGAGTGGTGTCAAGGGGTTTTATTTTCGATCATTTCTGATGGGTTGGCAAGTGTCCTTTGGACAAGGTATCAAGGTGCAAGGACTACTTGGAGTCTTATTAGTAAACAAAATATAAGACGAGTTTTTCCAACAATAAAAATGATTTCAAATAATTTTTAAACAAAGTAAGGATATCTTTTCAGTACATAACGATTTAAAAACAATTTATTTAAACCCTTATAAAATTTCTTATGGTTAGCAAGACAAAATTTATTTCGTATTATTAGAATCATATTTATTTATAGTATTTCGTTTTTATTGGAAAGCCTTTATTAATTAGGTTCTTAAATTCTATATGCTTACTTATGTAAATCATTCAAACTTGAAGATATTTCCAGGTATTCTATGAATACCACTGGCTGGCAATATTCAAGTTTCCCTTGAGGGAGTTCTCTAGCTCCGCATATCTATTTTCCCTGGTATTTTCCTGCAATTCCTGCACTCCCCCGGTTGACAACTGAATTATGCTACAATAATGATGAATAATAAGGCTAAAATTTGGTTGTTGGCAGTGTTTTCGATGTTCTGCTGCAATGCCGCGGCGTTTGACCGAAATTCCAGCCGAGAATGAACTCCCAAAATGTTCTGTGCTGTGCGGTTCGCCTTGGATTGAATATTATTGATAAAACTTATGGGCTGGCATCCGAAGCTCAGTTCAATAATATTGCACTGCCGTTCAAGCCTCGTTCGATGTCGTTCCCTCTCTGTTCGCAATAGTAAAAGTAAACTGAACCCTACCGTTGAAAGGGGCCCGCTGCCGTTGGCCGGCCTCTCCTTGTAGCCAATTCCTCTGGCGACTGTCGCTGGCGATGATCACTGCGCCGACTAGACAATGTCGATCATGAGTGCTGATCATCTCCAGCGATGATCATCGGATGGCCGATGATGACGACGATGCTGTTGGCACTTGTGTGCACAGCATACCAAAATAGCAGAGCGCCAGGCAATGTCGCCGGCCACCAGACGACGAGATATCTGTGTCCAGGAGAAGCAGTCCAGTGGAACAGCAACATTGCTGTCTGACAATGCTCGTCTGCCCGCTGATTGCTGCTTTTTCCGCTTTTCTTGTTTTCTTGTTTATTTGTTTGTTTGCTGGCTGCTGCAGCCTCTGTTTTATTTATGCAATTTACAGTTAAGACGACTAGAGTCGCTGACATATGTATAACTCAGGGAAGCTTTAACCCTAGTCTCCAGATCTTACCGCTGAATTCCTTCCATTAGTCTTAATAGGACTTGAGTTATAACTATTGAAATTCGATTGCAACTAAGCTTCTCTTATTAAAAATAAATGCTTGTGACTTTCAAATATTCAATATGTTGATATATATCTTGAATATCCGGTCAGGTTTATGAGCAGTACTCTAAAATAATATTTTCTTGACTTGTAATAATTGCCCAACTATATAACCTTTTCCTAAAAAGAATTTTGTAACATACTATTCAATCCTATTTTTGTTGAGGGTTAAGATTTATTATATGGTAATTCTTTTCTTGGCCAAGTCTGGGCCAAGTTAAAAGTAGAACTAGTTTGTGGCTGCCATTGTCTCTCGGGGGCATAAAAAGTAACACGTTAAGTGCGCGAATATGGTCATGGCACAAATAAGGATAGTGGGAGACCAAGATCTGTCAAGAAGGGATCCTCGCCAGGCAGCCGGCAAGGACGGGCGCCATCCCCATTAATTAAGCACTTAGGTTGCCAGCCATAAAATTGTGGTAAATGTAACGAAACTCCAATTTTAGTGTTTGTTTTTCGTTATATATTGGGCCAGATGTTTCCCAGTTCACCACCAACCGCAATTAATCAATACCGAGTCACCTATAAATTTCCGTTCTGTTCCTGTTTTGCAGACTTCCTCGGCGACCTGAGCGGCATTTCGTCGATGCGGCGACGTCACCACCCGCGCGGCACGAAGCGCGGCCGGCCAAGAGGCAGCACGCGGCGCGGCGGCGGACACGGCTCGATCCAGCAGCGCGTGCTGACGCCGACGCAGACGCAGGCGGCTACCGCGGCGTTAACGCCGGCAGCAGCGGGCACAGGAACAGGAACAGCAGGGGGAACGTCTTCGCCCCTGCCCAGGCAGGAAGTAAGCGGCGGTGGCGAGAACGCCGGCGTTGCAGTCTACGAAGAAGGTAAGGACACTCGCAAAAAAAATTAAGGAAACGGGAAATTATTATTATTAATGTAGCGTCATGTACGGGAAGGGATAATATATTTTTCTCCGACATATTTAGCTTTGGAAGGAAGAGTTGATAAAATATAGACACATTTTGTTGCTATAAATCAGAAGAATGGCATTTCTGTGAGTAAGAAATAGAAAAAAGTGGCTAGATAAGAGAAACAATTAGCTATAAATTTATTGCAATATTGCATAATAGAAAAGAAGACATAAAATAGATATTTTCCTTTAATAAGAGATTAATTTAGGCAGAGAATTACAATTTGACTGCACTGGTGCATTGTTTACATGCGGTGTATACTGTGCGTGTGCTGGCAGAGGCCAGGCTGAGAAATTTGCGGATTCAGGGCTTTGGTCACCACAGATTTAAGTAAATAAAAATAATTATCTCAAGTTCTAACATCTGTCAGTTGATAAAAAATCCTTGTTTAAACAACAACTTCGATAGACGAGATTTCTAATATATTTAGGCATATTTTCCATATTTTCCTATTTATTGTCGAGCAGAAATATTGTTTTTACAGTGCACGTCCTCTCCTTGCCGCCTTGCAACCCACACTTCCTCTGTAAGGTTAACCCCTCTGTAGAATCGAGTGTCACTTGTCGCTAATCGCTTGTCATAATCACGTTTATCGCTGCCGCTTTTTCGGAACAAGTATTTTCGGGCACTTATTGTCAGTTTCCTCCCCCGGCGGTGGCATTATCTGAATCTAACTTTGTGGTTGATCTACCGCTTCCCCTTTCATTTTTTATGAATTTTTTTGTTTTTTGATATGCCTCGAGTGCAGCCCGCAGAAATACCGCCGCCTTTTTGTGGTACGTGACAATTTTAACACAGTTCCTAGGGGGATATTACATGGCATCAACATTTTCCATAAGTTGCTCTTGAGGAAATAATTTCAGATAAAATTGAGATCCCCTTTCGGGCCGGCGTCAAGTCAAGACAAATATTTGTTTAAAGATTTGCATCTGGCTGCATTGTCGGCTCCCCTCCGTGACTTTTCCCCACAGTTCGCAAGCTGTTAATTGAATTGACTTTCGGAAATGGACAGGGGCTAATTTACTGATTTAATGCCTTGGCAATTTGCAAGAACACGTTGCTATACATAATTCCGCAAAGTAGTCGCATCTGGGACATGGTCAATTTCCCGAATTTAAACTCACATGAATTCGGTTTAAAGGCAGAAAAATCCACACACAATGTAACAATTTTCAGTTGGATTTTGGGGCGCACGACAAATGATAATTGAATAAATCCGCTTAAAATCTCAGACCAGGGAGGGAACACGTGACAGGAACACGTTCCCTTGCTCGTTGGTAGAAAATGGAGGCATAATCGCAATGACAAATACGCAACGTTGCATAAATTACACTCGGCCAGACGGCGGAGGACTTTTGGCAATTAAAAAAACCACAATTGCATGCACTGTAGGGGCAAACGAGTAAATGCCAGGATGCGCTGAAACGTGCGGCGATAAATGCCAGGGGAATTAGCAAGAAAGTTGCTGATCCTTTGTTCAGCTTGAGCGATAAATCGGAAAATACATTTCAATTTATTATTATACGTAAAAAAATAGCTAGTATATAACATTAAACTGAAATAATTTTTCTCCCAATAGAATTCACATCCAGCCCCGTGTCCTCTGGACAACCGTCGGGAATGTCAGCCAAGCGCGGACCAGGACGACCACGCTCCAAGACCTCGACGCCCATCAGCCGAGGTATCCGCGGAGCTCCACGTGCCCGCCGACCTGTGGGTCCTCTGCTGGTGCCACTGGGACGCAGTCCGGAAGCCACGCCACCAGGCAGCAGTCCGGCCACAAGTCGGGCGCCCAGTCCGTCAGCGGGACCACATGGCAATGACTAGATTGCTGCTAAAAAAATATTTAAAGTGAAAAAAAATTGGAAATAAAGATCAAGATATTTGTTGACAAACTAATAGTTTTTCTGGGTGAGTAAATAATTAAAAGTTTCCTCTCACACAAAGCACTGTTATCGATTTTTGTATACATGTGGGGAGTTTGTAAAATGAATTAAGTGCAATTTATGTCGCAATTTATTCTGATCTTTCTTTACTTATTTTAAAATGATATTTTCCATTTATTGATCTTCATAAATAATATTTGAACCTTTAAATCACATAATTACCTTTTGCTAAAATGGATGATATTGTTTATTGATATGTGTTCATTATTAAATTTAGTTGTGGTTCACGTTGCTTGTTATTGATATTAACTCCCGGAAAGGCTATAGTAGCTTGGTGATATCTTAAATAATTTTACCAAAATAAATGCGATTTTTTTTATACATTTGGAGAGTTTCTAAAGTGAGTTAATTGCAATTTATGTCTGAGCTTTCTTAACATATTTTAAAATGAAATTTTACATATATTGATCTTCATAAATAATATTTAAACTTTTCAAATACTTATTATAAACCCAAAATGGGACTCCTTCAGGTCTTCTTTTGAGCATATTATGGCCAAAAATTAAAGGATAGCTAAATGTCATATATTTTCTGATTCGCCATTAAAATCCTAATTATTTGACAATAAAATATTGGAAAAAAAAAAAAAAAAATGATGGCCAATTTTTCAAAATTTGATAAGGGGTTACATCATTAAAATTGTCAAAAATTGAGAACAATTTATTTAATTTATAAATTTCAAAAGTTGATATGCAGAATAATTAAATATTTAAAAACTAACATAGAAATTTGATTTGATTTTTATGTTCTTAAATAGGAATTTTTATATCCTAATTATTGGTCAAATCATTTTTAATGCAATTCCGAATATAAACGGCATTTGGCTGTCATTCCATTTTTGGCCAAATTATGCTCTTCAGAAGACATCAAATGCCGATTTTTGGGTACTAAAAAAAATAAAAATAACCATAACTTGGCCAAAACAGCCTTAATTTGAAATCGGAAAGCTTTTCTTTGTCAGATTTTATTTGGTTAATTAATCTGCATATCGACTTTAAGAATAAACAGAAATAAAATTTTATTAAATTTTTTACAATTTTAATGATGTA